>BLSH010127324.1:259502-272738 GCA_018402905.1 Glandirana rugosa | reverse complement strand
GTGACCACCGCCAGTCACCCGTGACCCATCAGTGACCACCGCCAGTCACCCGTCACCCATCAGTGACCTCCACCAGTCACCCGTCACCCATCAATGACCACCACTAGACACCCATCACCCATCAGTGATCACCACCAGTCACCTGTCACCCATCAGTGACCACCACCCGTCACCCATCAGTGACCACCACCAGACACCCGTCACCCATCAGTGACCACCACCAGACACCCGTCACCCATCAGTGACCACCACCAGAGACCCATCACCCATCAGTGACCACCACCAGTCACCCATCACCTATCAGTGACCACAGCCAGTCACCCATCACCTATCAGTGACCACCGCCAGTCACCTATCACCCATCAGTGACCACCACCAGACACCTTCACCCATCAGTGACCACCGCCAGACACCCATCACCCATCAGTGACCACAGCCAGTCACCCATCAGTGACCACCGCCAGTCACCCATCACTGCCCATCGCCAATCACCTGTCAGTGAATGTCACACCCATGAGTAAACATCACCTGTAAAAGTCTCATACATGTGGTATCGCCATACTCGGGGGGGATTAATAGAATGTATTTTGGGGTGTCATTTTTGCTATGTACATGCTATGTGTTGGAAATATCATATAAATGGACAACTTTGTGTAAAAATAAAAGCGTTTTCATTTTTTTCCACATTTTCCAAAAACTTCTGGAAAAAAATGACATGTTCAAAAGACTCATTATGCCTCATAGATTATACGTTGGGGTGTTTGCTTTCCAAAATGGGGTCATTTTGTGGGCAATTCCATTGTCCTGGTGCTCCAGGACCTTCAAAAGTGTAATAGGTGGTTGAGAAATGAGATGTGTCATTTATGCTTGTAGAACGCCTGAAGGTGCTAGTTCAATGTTGGGCCTCAGTATGTGGTCAGGCTGTGTAAAAGTGTCACACATGTGGTGTCGCCATACTCAGGAGAAATATCAGAATGTATTTTGGGGTGTAATTTTTGCTATGTACATGCTATGTGTTGGAAATAGCTTATAAATGGACAACTTTGTGTAAAAAAAATGCGTTTTCATTTTTTTCCCACATTTTCCAAAAACGACTGGAACAAAAATGAACCATTCAAATGACTCATTACGCCTCAATGATTATTCGTTGGGGTGTTTGCTTTCCAGAATGGGGTCATTTTGTGGGCACTTCCATTGTCCTGGTGCTCCAGGGCCTTCAAAAATGTGATAGGTCTTCATGACATTAGATGTGTAATTTATGTCCCTAGAATACCTGAAGCCGCTCCCTGCATGTTGAGCCTCTGTATGTGGCCAGGCTGTGAAAAAGTCTCAGACATGTGATATCGCCATACTCAGGAGGAGCAGAAGAATTTGTTTTGGGGTGTAATTTGGGGTATGCATATGCTGTGTGTGAGAAATAACCTGTTACAATGACCATTTTGTGAAAAAAAAAAAGAAAAAAAAAATCTTCATTTTGCAAAGAATTGTGGGAAAAAATTACAGCTTCAAAAAATTCACCATGCCTCTTACTAAATACCTTGGAATGTCTACTTTCCAAAAAGGGGTCATTTGGGGGGTATTTTACTTTCCTGGCTTGTTAGGGTCTCCCAGAAATGAGAGAGGCTGTCAGTATATCAGGCGTGATCAGATGTGATCAATTTTCAATGATTGGCACCATAGTTTGTAGACTCTATAACTTTCACAAGGACCAAATAATATACACTTATTTGGGTTATTTTTACCAAAGATAGGTAGCAGTATAAATTTTGGCTAAAATGTACAAAGAAAAATTACTAATTTGCAAAATTTTATGACCGAAACAAAGAAAAAGGCATTTTTTCACAAAATTTTCAATCTTTTTTTATTTATAGCACAAAAAATAACCCCCCCCCCCCCTAGTGATTAAATACCACCAAAAGAAAGCTCTATTTGTGTGAAAAAAAGGACGCAAATTTCATATGGGTACCATGTTGCATGACTGAGTAATTGTCATTCAAAGTGTGATAGCGCTGAAAAATGGCCTGGACAGGAAGGGGGTTTTCGTGCCAGGTACTGTTGTGGTTAAATCAGTCAGTGGCTTGGTATTTTGGACAGCTATTTTAGAAATTCCCATGACACGGCCTGTTGGTGGGGGTACTTGAGGACAGGGTTGCGAACCACTGCATTAGACTACTCTTACAGCATCTAGGTTTCTCTTTCGTTCATTGACGGATGCAGCAGCTCTTCATGACATATGGGGTTATCCACCTTATCACTAGGAGTGGACTAGACAGAACACAGTTCAGCTAAAAGCAGACACAGCCCCTCTCAGGGGGCGGTCCTCACTTGGTATAACCCCTCCACCCTGCTAAGCACACTCATTTTTTTTTTTTCTGCCTAGTGCAAGGAGTTAGGACCTGTGTTCCTTTTTTAAGAATTTCTTTTTTAAGAATTTTTGCTTTTGATGAAGACTTCAATCAAGTAGCCGGCTGGGGGACAGGCTGGATATCCTAGATCCAGGTAGTCTCCCCAGTGCGGCCAACGGACGCGAGCCGATCTTAGCTACGTGCTGGGTCGGCCGCGTCAGGCCACGTTCCATGCAGGGCGGCCTGCGGGTTATACGTCCCGCTGGCGCACTTAAGACCGGGTGTCGGGCCTGGGTCACGGGTGTCGCTTTGGCTGGCAGCTCCCCCTGGAGTAGCGGGTGTGGCAGGTCTGTCTTGGGTGGGATACCCGCTCCGCCCGTCAGGATGGGTAAGTACGCCCCCCGCTCCCTTTGGGGTGCGGGGGTCAGGCGGGTTCTCCCTCTGGGGTGTTAGACTGGCGGGCTGGGTCCCCCCCCCGATGCTGCACTACCGCTGTCCTTTTCTGCCCCACCCCCTTCGGGGGTTCCCTGGGACGTGGGGGCCCTTAGTGGCGCCCCTTACTCGTGGCTGGTTTGGTCGGTAGCCGCGGCCGGCGCCATTTTGCGGTGATCCGGCCGCCATTTTCCTGTAGCCGGCCGCATGTTCGGCCTCTATTGCTGATCGTGGCCATCATTTTGTTGTGGCCGGCTGTGTGTTTTGGCCTCTCGGGTGCATGGCGGCCATCTTGTTGTGGCCCATGCATTCAGTCCGATCTGTATGTGTGTGGGGGGTGGTTCCCTGGCCTTTTGGCGCTGGTTTTACCCCCCCCCCCCGCACAGTAGCTGATACTGGACTGGTCACAGCCCTATCCCTGCATGGGTTGGGGGACTGTTTGGTGTGCACAGGCCTGCTTTGGCAGCGACACGTGCAGGGAGAAGGCAGCATGCAGCGGCGGGTGGCAGCAGCAGCGGCAGGCATGGCTACTTTCAGAAGGAGGGGGCGGCAGGTGGTGAGTCCCCCAGGGGTTACCCTCCTGTGGAAGTCCTGCGCATTCTTGGGGTGGGGGGTGCCTGGTCTCCTGGTACTACAGGTCCCAGTTTGAGGACCATGTTACCAGGGTGGGTTACAATGGCAGCCGATGCAGGTGCCTCCCCACTTGACCTCTCCGTGGCACTTAGGGACTGCGAGGCGGTCCTGGGTTTCCCGGGCGGGGTCGCTGGTGTATGGCAGACCGTACCCCCTCCTGCCTCTGGGAAGAGTTGGACCCTGACGGGGGCCCCTCTATGACGAGGGCCCCCCTTGAGATATCGGATGGTGTGCCCCCGGTTTCCCCAAATAGTTTGGAGAAGTATACGTCGGTTACTGCGGCAAACAGGAAGGCACCAGTCAGCGCCCTGATCGCAGCGGTGTAAGCCGTGGGTTAAAGGGCAGCAACTCGGTCTACCATCGCAGATGTCCTGTGTTCTCGTACATGTTGCGTCATGTAGCGAGAAGCACCGATCCGCCTGGCAGCGGCCCCCTTTACCCAATGTCTGGGGCCACGAGCTCCCTGTTTGGGGGATACGGCTGGACCCTTGATGGGAGGTGCCGTCCCCATGTGGCTGTGGGTCCCCCAGGTGTCTTACCTGGAGTGCAGCTGCGGGGACTGGGAGTGGTCTCAGTCCCCTTTTTCTGTATGGCGTGGTTGAATCCACTGTGTCTCGCCTGATCGTGGCGACCACGATCTTGGGGGGTGGCACTCCATCCTTAGGCCACGGCTGACAGGAGCACAGAGTCTGCCCTCTGAACGGGCTGAGCTTTCGCACCGCCAAGCCACTAATGCGGGGTTCCTCCTGCATGTGTGGGGCGCGCTGACCGGCCCTGTCAGGGCTTTGACATCTGTGCCCTGGACGCAGCCCCCCCGGTACTTTGACTAGGTTTTCGGTTGGGTCCAGTCTTTTAACCCCTAGGGTTAAAACGGCTCCAGTGTGGATCTAAAATGCCGGGACGACGTCCATGGACGTCGTCCCCTGGGCGCGCCCCCGGTTGGGCGGACTCGATGTTCGCTCGAGACCCACGATCGCCTGACAGAGCTGCAGAACGGGGAACCGCCAATGTAAACGCGGCGGTTCTCCGTTCTGTGACAGGGGACATACCAGATCTACTGATCCCTGTCACTGGGATCAGTTAGATCTGTTATGTCCCGGCCAGCGCCGCCCCCCCACAGTTAGAACACACCCAGGGAACATTGTTAACCCCTTCACTGCCCCCTGTAGGTTAACCCCTTCACTGCCAATGACATTTACACAGTAATGAGTGGATATTTACATTTCTGGTCGCTGTATAAATGTCATTGGTCCCAAAAATGTGTAAAAAATGCCCGACATTTCTGCAGCAATATCGCAGTCCTGATAAAAATCGCAGATCACCGCCATTACTAGTAAAAAATAAATAAATAATAAAAATGCCATAAATCAATTCCCATAGTTTGTAGACGTGATAACTTTTGCGCAAACCAATCAATATACGCCGATTTGCGATTTTTTTTTTTTTTTTTTTTTTTTTTTACCAAAAATATGTAGAAGAATATATATCGGCCAAGACTGATGAATCATTTTTTTTAATGGATTTGTACTTTAGCAAAAAGTTAAAAATATTGTTCTTTTTTGCAAAATTGTCGCTCATTTTTTGTTTATAGCGGCGATCAGAAATGACGCAGAGGTGAACAAATACCACCAAAAGAAAGCTCTTTGTGGGAAAAAAAGGACGCAAATTTTATTTGGGTACAACGTCGCACGACCGCGCAATTGCCATTCAAAATGCGACAGCGCTGAAAGCCAAAAATTGGTCTGGGCAGGAGGGGGGTTTAAGTGCCCAGTAAAGAAGTGGTTAAGAAGGCTCTGGCAGTCTTGCCTTTTCAGGTAGGCGGCTCTTGGAGCCACTTTGGATGGTGAGGATCCTACAGTGGGGAAGAGCTTTTGTCTTCCGCTAGGAAGTAGGGAGCCCCATTGCACGGGTCACTCCTTTGCGGCCCAGAAGAGGCCTTTTTTCCTTTGTTCCTTCCCCCTTTGGGCTAGGGCTCCCAGCCCATTCAGGATCCCGCAGGTGGGCTGAAGCCTCCCTGGCAGCATAGGTGTGACAAGCCAGGAGACAAGTCCTTCTCAGCGTGAAGTGTTGCCCCCCACCCATGATTTGGGTGTGGGGATGCCTGTGGTCGGTGACCTTTCTAAATTTCGGACCGCTGGGTGCTCGGGGTGAGTTTGTCTGGGTACAAAATGGAATTTCATTCCCATCCTCCGGGCATGTTTTTTGCCCCATGTATGCGGCTCCTCCTGGGCAGGGCACAGGCCTGGCTGGGAACCGGCTTCGTCAAGGGGTAGATACCCCTGTCCCGTCCTCGGGACGTCCCCGGGTTTACTCTGTCCTGTTTGTGGTCGGAGAGGAACGGGGCCTAGCCGGTATTGGCTCGGTGGCCCTCCTCTGCCTTGTACGAAGGTTCGAGATGGCGGCTGGCCACCATGATGGTGACGATGGTTCACCAGTGAGTTTTTCTTGACTTTTCTTGACATGGCGGATGCGCACCTGCATATCGCCGTATGTGCCCTGCACCAGCGTTCCTGCGTTTTGGCGGTTGGGGAGCATCACTACCAGGTCAAGGCTCTCCCCTTTACCTGGCTTCTGCGCCTTGGGCCTTTGCCAGCTTGATGGCCCCAGTTATGGCCCTATTGAAGCTGAGGGGCATCACAGTGGATCTGGCTGACCTCCTCTGGCGAGCGGAGTCGGCTCCAGCCCTGAGGGGGAAAGTGACAATCACCAGGTGCACGCTGTGGGAGTCTGGCTGGGTACTTCTACACTCGGTATTGGCTTCGTCACGCCTTTTGGAGTTTCTGCGTCTGAACCTAGATACAGTCCGGACAGAGGTTTCTTTTTCCTCCGACCAAGCACAGACGCTTCAGTTGGCGGGTTGGTCCCCGCTGTCCCAGAAGTGGTCCCCCCTGCGGATTGCATGTGGGTTCTGGGGCTCTTGGTGTCATCCTCTGCGGCGGTCCCATATGCTCAGTGTCGCACTCATGCTCTGTGGCGAAAATGTTCTCTGCAGTGGGACAAGTCCCCCTCATCCCTGGTTCGGTTGATTAGGTTGGACCGCCAGACCAGATCTTCACTACAATTGAATTGATTAGATAAAAGCAGAGGAAATACCGACCATTTTCGTAGTGCCAGATCGGCCTCGGCGTCCCTGGTACGCCAACATGGTTGGGCGGGCCCTGGCGACTCCCGCTTTGTTAGGACCTGTTGTTGAATCTTGCATTCTGCTTTACCCTCTCTGGCTTTAACGGCCTGGTTATTGATTCCCTGGTATTGGGGGATCTCCGAATCGTTGTTTCCCACTGTGCTTTGGCACGCAGGTCCACTTCATGTGTGATATACCACTGCACCTGGAAGACTTACATCGCCTGGTGCGGGGGGGGGGGGGGGGGTGGTGGTACCCCCATCCCTTTTCAGTGTAGGGTTCTGGCCTTCCTTTAACAGGGCCTCGACCAAAAACTGGCGTTGAGCACTATCTAGGGGCAGGTCTCTGCCCTGGCGTTTTTTTCAGCGTCCTTTGGCGACGCATTCAGTGATCTGTACTTTTATGCAGGGGGTTCAACATGTCGTCCCCCCTCCCAGGTGCGGCCGCCTTTGGCGCCATGGGACCCCAGTCTGGTCTTCTCCATGCTTCTGAAGCCGCCTTTGGAGAATATCGGGGAACACTCCCTACATTAGCTTTCGTAGAAGGTTGCCTCCCTGGTGGCGATCACACCCGCTCGGCAGGTGTCTGAGTTGTTGGCTCTGTCTTGTAGGTCCCATTAGCTGGTCCTACGAAGATAAGGCGGTCTTGCGCCCATCACCTTCTGTTTTCGCCGAAGCTGGTATCCTTTTCCATGTCAATGAGGGCATTGTCCTTCCTTTGCGGTGCCCGCGCCTGTCTCACGCTTGGGAGGTTACTTTGCACTCCCTGGTTGTGGTTAGGTCCTTGCGGGTATACCTGGCGTCCACAGCCTCCTTTCGGGGGTTGGACGCTCCCCTTATGGTGGATTGTCCACTCAGGGATTAGGCGGCCTCGTTTGGCCACTCGTTGTCGTCGGATTGGACAGGAGGTGAACCGTACTTTTACTATTAGGGGTCTGGAGCCCCCTTTTTCTGTAACGGTTCACTCTACCAGGGCGTTTAGCGCTTCCTGGGCTGTCCGACGTCAGGCGTCGGTCTCTGGAGTGTGTAAGGCGGCTATTTGGTCCTCTGTGCACTCCCTTTCAAACTTTTACAACATTGATGTTTTTAGCATCCTCGGATGCTGCTTTTGGCTGCAAGGTTTTGCAGGCGACTGTGTTAGGCACATCTAGTCTCTCACAAGAGTGCTCTTCTGTTGGGTGAAGGTTTGTTGTTACGTTGCCCAACCCTCGATTTGACACTGATTTGGGACGTCCCCATATGTCATGAAGAGCTGCTGCATCTGTCAATGAACGAAAGAGAAAACTGGATTTTTTGACTTACCGTAAAATCCATTTCTCTGAGTTCATTGACGCAGCACCCACCCCTCTTTTCTTGAGTTTGTACTGCTTGTTATGAACTGAGTGTACTTAGCAGGGTGGAGGGGTTTTACCAAGTGAGGACCATCCCTGGGAGGGGCTGTGTCTTCTTTTAGCTGAACTGTGTTCTGTCTAGTCCACTCCTAGTGATGAGGTGGATAACCCCATATGTCATGAAGAGCTGCTGCGTCCGTCAATGAACTCAGAGAAATGGATTTCATGGTAAGTCAAAAAATCCAGTTTCTCTCACGTTCATTGACAGACGCAGCCTCTATTCATGACACGTCGGGTTATGTACCTTTTACTAGGAGTAGACTAGGCAGAATGAACGTTCAGAAAGCAAAGCTGGCCCCTCCCAGGGGGCCGTCCTTACTTAGCACATAACCCCTCAGCCCTGCATTGCATATCAGTTTTCTTCATCCAAGTGCAAGGAGTTAGACCTGGTTCCCTGCTGGGAACTGCGGTTCCCCTAAAGCTTTTCTTTTTTCTTTTCTGCTTTTTGCGCAAGCCTTCTGATGAAGACTGCAATCAAGTAGCCGGCTGGGGACCACGCGGATACTCATAGGTCCTGCCATCTCCCCAGCACGGCCGATTGATGCGAGCCACCCTTAGCACTGGCGGGGTCCGCCGCATCCTGCCCGTTCCGTGCGGGCGGCCGGTGAGTTAAACGCCCCGCCTGCGTACCCAGCGTCCAGGCTGTGCCTGCTCCAGGGGTCGCTCGGCCGGCAGCATCCCTCCCCATCTGGGGGGGAGGAAGGTCTACACCGGGTGGCTACCCGCTGCGTTCTTCTGGATGGGTGAGTGACACCCCTCTCCCCCCTGGTGGCGGAGGGGGGGCAACTAGCGGTGCCCGTTCCTGTGGGGGGGTGCACTAGTCACTAACCTTCTCTCCCCCCCCATCACATTCGCCCGTCCGATGTCCTGTCCGCTCAGCCGCCCGCACTGCCGATCGCCTGCTGCTGCCATGAGCGGCGTGGGCCTCTCCGTTTGCCATGTGGTCCACCACCATTTTCCAGGAGTCGCGGCCGCCGCCATTTTGCCATGGTCGTGGCCATTTTGGAAGAGTTTTGGCCTCTAGTGGCTGTGGCGACCATTTTTAGTTAGTCCCCCTTTGTGGGGCTTTACATGTGCTTTTGGCGTCATTCGTTCCGGGAACGCAGCGGCAGCAGTATCAGCAGCTCGGCAGATCAACAGCAGCGGCACAGCATGCGGTGGCATTGGCAGACAGTGGCGGCCTCTTTTTGAAGCATAGTGGCACAGGGTTCAGCAAGATTTGTTGGCTTTCTCCCTGGGGTGCAGGAGTGGCGGTGCTGAGTCCAATGGGCAGTCCTGAGGCCTTGCAGGGGGTGGCACTGTGGGGGTGATGGCTGGTAGGCCTCACAAGTCCCTGGCGATGGCTCAATGGCGGCTGAACCGACAGTTGCTTCTCCGGAGGGTTCCGCAGGTGCACAGGCCGTGCTGGGACCTCTGGTTCCCCTAGATCAGTTAACCTCCATCTTGGAGGAGTTTTTCGCCCAGGGGGAATCGGACCGGTGTAGGGGGGCCCCCAAAAAGCGTCCCCCCGCAATCCTCTGAGGAGGACTCGGACTCAGAAGGGAGCTCTGGGGTCACAGGGACCCCCGTAGAGCTCTCAGATGGAGAGCTGGAGCCCTCGGAAGGGGAGGAGAACCAGGGGGCCTCGGTGGCGTGCCAAAAGGCGCTGGTGGGCGCCCTGATCGCGGCCGTCCGCAATTCACTGCGCCTGGATCAGGCTGGAGAGGCACAGGCGTCTGCCTATACTTTTTGGGTCCAAGAAGCCCTCTCGTGCTCCTAAGGTTTTTCCCTACCTCCAGTATTTTGACCAGTATGTGTATAAGGAATGGAAACGTCCGTTGAATTCCTTTACCCTGCCAAAACGTTTTTCTGTGCGCTATCCCTTTGAGGACAGCCTGTTACAGAAATGGGTCTCCCCGCGGTGGATCCGCCAGTGGCCCGCCTGAACAAGGCGACAACTATTCCTCTGGAGGGGCCTCCCTCTTCTAGTGACCCTGCCGATAGGCGGACGGAAGGCACTCTTTTTGGTGGCGGGGGCAGCCATACGACCGGCCTTGGCATCTGTCATGGTAGCTCAGTCGCTCACAGAGTGTGCGATGGTGTGGAATGAGGCCCGGGGCGGCGTAGATTCGCCTGAATCCGTGCAGCGAGCAGACCACCTGGTGCAAGGGCTTCGTTATCTTTGTGACGCAGCTCTGGATTTGGTACCGATGTTGTCAAAAATGTCAGTTTTTGCAATCATCATTAGGCGTCTGCTGTGGCTGCGACGCTGGTCGGATGACCACGTGTTCAAGAAGGGCCTCACGGATCTTCCTTTTCAAGGTGGTCGGCTATTTGGGCCGCAATTGGATGAAATCCTTAAGGATTTCACTGGGGGGGAAGAGTATGTTTGTTCCCGAACCCAAGCGGTGGGACCAGCGCCGCAAACAGGGGCCTCAGCCCTCTGGGGAAAAACTTTTTTTCGTGCGCCCGGTCAGGCGGGCAGGAGCTCCCGGCCCGGCAAGTCTGGCTCTGGTAAGTGTCCCTGGCAACGCAAGCCCAAAAAGACGGAGGATAAGTCCTCATCCGCATGATGGGTTGCCCCGCCTGAATCTCGGTGGGGGGCCGACTCCTGGGGTTCGCGGACCGATGGACCCACCCGCATCTCCGACCGGTGGGTACGGGAGGTGGTTTCCTCCCGGGTACAAGATAGAGTTCAGCAACCGGCCCCCAGGCAGGTTCTTCCCGTCCAATTTAAAGCTCCCTCCGGAGCTTCGGCTAGCTCTGCTAGGGGCTGTGCTGTCGATGTCCGAACAGGGGGTGATTGTGCCAGTCCCTCCAGTGGTGAGATTCCGTGGCTTCTATTCAAACCTCTTTGTGGTACCAAAGAAGGGGGAGGGCAGGCCGGTTCTGGACTTGAAAGCGCTTAATCACTTTGTGAAGACACGCAAATTCAGGATGGAGTCAGTCCGTTTGGTCGTGGCTGCCCTGCACCAAGGGGATTGGCTGGCGTCCTTGGACATCAAGGACGCATATCTGCATGTTCCCATCTGTGTCGGGCATCTGCGCTTTGCTGTAGGGGACCTTCATTACCAGTTTGTGGCTCTCCCCTTCGGCCTGGCCTCGGCTCCATGGGTATTCACCAAGTTGCTGGCCCTGGTGCTCGCTCTGCTGCGACAGAGGGGTGTTGCTGTGGTAGCCTACCTGGACGATCTTCTCCTGCGAGCGGAGTCAGCTCAGGCTCTGGAGGACAATGTTACTGTCACCCTGATCTCGCTGAGGGACTTCAGTTGGCTGATCAACCTACGGAAGTCGACATTGACCCCGTCCTGTCGCCTCGAATATCTGGGTCTGACATTGGACACTGTGCAGGTGAAGGTATTTCTACCTCCGGACAAGTTGCTGGCACTGCAAGTAGCAGTGCGATCCCTGCTGTCACGACGGTGGTCCTCCTTACATTTTTGCATGCAGGTGTTGGGTGTCTCGTCCTTCGAGGCGATACCGTACGCCCAGAGTCACACCGACTCCTGCAGCGAACAATACTACTGCAGTCGGACAGGTCTCCTTCGTCTCTGGATCGTCTGATCCGGTTGGATCATCTGACCAGGGGGTCGTTGACTTGGTGGCTTCGGGCCCCGGCATTGACCCTGGGGAAGTCGTTCCTCCCCCTGAAATGGTCGATAGTCACGACGGATGCCAGGCTCTCGGGCTGGGGAAGAGTCCTGGGAAACCTGTTGGTTTAGGGCCGTTGGTCGGAGCAGGAGTCTCGACTTCCGATCAATGTGTTGGAGCTGAGGGCGATCAAGCTCTGTCTCTCCCGCTGGTCGGCGAGGCTGCGCGGCTGTGGCGTACGTGAACCATCAAGGCGGAACAAGAAGCTCGGCAGCAGAGGCAGCCCACATCCTAAAGGCCTATATTGCCTGGTGCGAGTCGGGGGGTTGGAACCCCCGTTCTTTTGCAGTTGCTCGGTTGCTGGCCTTTTTTCAACAAGGCCTAGACCAAAAGTTGGCTTTGAGCACCCTCAAGGGCCAGATCTCCGCTCTGGTGATTCTATTTCAGCGTCCTTTGGTGACGCATTCTTTGATCCGTACATTTGTATAGGGTGTACGTCATGTGGCTCCTCAGGTAAGGTCGCCCCTTGGCGCCGCAGGATTTGAACTTGGTACTTTCTGTACTGCAGAAACCGCCTTATGAGAAGATCAGGGATATTCCCTTACAATTGCTGTCTCAGAAGGTTGCCTTCTTGGTGGCTATCACATCCGCTAGGCGGGTGTCTGAATTGGCAGCTTTGTCGTGTAGGTCTCCCTATTTGGTCCTACATAAGGATAAGGCGGTGCTGCGCCCGTCTCCTTCGTTCCCTCCGAAGGCAGTCTCCTCTTTTCACATTAATGAGGACATTGTCCTCCCTTCCTTGTGTCCGCACCCGTCTCACCCTAAGGAGATTGCTCTGCATTCCTTGGATGTGGTGAGAGCATTGCGGGTGTATTTGGCAGCTACGGCTCCTTTCAGGAAGTCAGATGCGCTGTTTGTGCTAACGGATGGGCCGCACAAAGGGTTGGCGGCTTCGTCGGCCACTGTTTCATGTTGGATCAGACAGATCGTGACCCATGCGTATACTGTTCGGGGACAAGTACCCCCTTTTCCGGTCACGGCTCATTCCACCAGGGCGATTAGCGCTACCTGGGCGTTTAGACACCAAGCATCGGTGTCTCAGGTACTGCAAAAGATGTAAGGCCTGCACTACTACTAAATTTCCTAAAACAAAGAGGAATTTCAATCATTTAGTACAGGCCAGACTTATCGTATTAATAAATGTATTTCTTGTAAGTCCTCCTTCGTTACATACATGATTATTTGTCCATGTGGACTCCAATACATAGGCCGCACCACTAGAAATCTCAGCACAAGAATAGCAGAACATCTCAATAATATCAAAAAACGGTTCCCTAAACATACACTTTCCAATCACTTTAGACTTTATCATAATGGTGACCCTACTCCGGCAGTTTTCTTCGGTATTGATAAAATCGACCCCCATTGGAGAGGAGGTAATATGACCCAACGAATATCTCGCAACGAAACGGAGTGGATACATAGACTGGACACATTATGTCCTGCAGGTATCAACTCCGCCATCGATTCGACTTGTTATATATCCAATTATTAGTTATAAACATATTTGGATGCCTATTATGTGAACGTTCTACCCGGGATCCCCCCACCCCCTTTTTTTGATTTTTTTTTTTATCTCCTCTAATTTTTTAATCTTTTTAATTTTTCTGAATTTTCTCTTCCACAATATGCGTCTTTTTAATTTTTCTAATTTTTTAATCTCCTCTATTTTTTTTTTTAGT
>BLSH010127324.1:232520-248335 GCA_018402905.1 Glandirana rugosa | reverse complement strand
AGAGGCCGTCAGTAAATCAAGTGTGATCAATTTTCAGTGATTGGCACCATAGCTTGTAGACTCTATAACTTTCACAAAGACCAAATAATATCCACTAATTAGTTTTTTTTTTTACCAAAGATAGGTAGCAGTATAAATTTTGGCCAAAATTTATGAAGAAAAATTACTAATTTGCTAAATTTTATAACAGAAACGAAGAAAAATTCATTTTTTTACAAAATTTTCGGTCTTTTTTTAATTATAGCGCAAAAAATAAAAAACCCAGAGATGATTAAATACCACCAAAAGAAAGCTCTATTTGTGTGAAAAAAAGGACGCAAATTTCATATGGGTACAATGTTGCATGACTGAGTAATTGTCATTCAAAGTGTGAGAGCGCTGAAAGCTGAAAATTGGTCTGGTTGTTAAGGGGGTTTAAGTGCCCAGTTGTCAGGTGGTTAAATGCAGCAAAAGGGCCTCTTTCTTTCTCTTCCCTTTGCTCAGGACATCCTGCTTCCAATTCCACTATGGATAGGGGGATTAGACAACTCCTAGTAAGAGCTTACACTCTAAAGAATTACACCTCACGCACTCTTATGTACGCGCTCCATCAGATCTGTAGGGTGTTTCCTGGGCATTCCAACATCTAGCCTCTGTTGTCCAGATTTGCAAGGTTGTCGCCTTGTTCATTCCTCCTTCAACTTTTACCAGGTGGATGTTCAAGTTTTGGCAACAAGGTTGTCAGGAAAGAGCTCACCTGCTGGTGGCATTGTGGCTCCCAGATCTTTAAGCTGCAGTTCTAGTGTCCACCAGCGGGTGTCAGCTAGAAGCTCATTTAATCTCATGTAATCAGCCATCACCTGATGCTTGTTGCAGGAAGTGTATTTAAAGCGGTTGTAAACCACAGGTAAAAAAGAAAAACGGCAATGTAATAATGTGCTAGTATTAGAACGAATCCCTCCAGCACCGCAATGTCAGCGCTGAGACGGCAGACATCTTCACCCTACAGTTGAGCCTTACTATAGGCTTGCCTGTAGGTACAAGTGGTATAAAAGCGTTTACAACCACTTTAATCCCTGCCTGTGCTTCTCCTCTTGCCTTGGTGTTTTGTTACATGGCCCCTGACCTGTGTTCCTGGACCCTGCAGCCTGATCCCTTACCTGCCTGCTTGTTCCTTCTTCGGTTTACCCCCTCCCTGTCCTGGCTTGCTCCCAGTTGTCTCTGCCTGATCTCCCGTGTATGACCCTGGCTCTGTTACGATTACACTTTGCATATTCTGCTACCTGTATACAGTATCTCACAAAAGTGAGTACACCCCTTACATTTTTGCAAATTTTTTATTATATCTTTTCATGTAACAACACTTAAGAAATGACACTTTTCTACAATGTAAAGTAGTGAGTGTACAGCTTGTATAACAGTGTAATGTGACATACTGAAGCAGAGCAAGATCCCCTCCCTTTGGAGACTGGGCCGCAGGGCAGTATTCCAATATAATCCCAAACACACCTCCAAGACGACCACTGCCTTGCTAAAGCAGCTGAGGGTAAAGATGGACTGGCCAAGCATGTCCCCAGACCTAAACCCTATTGAGCATCTGCGGGGCATCCTCAAATGGAAGGTGGAGAAGTGCAAGGTCTCTAAAATCCACCAGCTTCGTGATGTCGTCATGGAGGAGTGGAAGAGGAATCCAGGGACAACCTGTGGAGCACTGGTGAACTCCATGACCAAGAGGGTTAAGGCAGTGCTGGAAAATAATAGTGGCCACAAGAAATATTGACACTTTGCGCCCGATTTGGACATTTTAACTTAACCAGACCAATTTTCAGCTTTCAGTGCTCACATTTTGAATAACAATTACTCAGTCATGCAACACTGTACCCATATGATATTTTTGTCATTCTTTTCACACAAATAGAGCTTTCTCCTACGTTCACTGACAGACGCAGCTCTTCATGACATGTGGCGTTTATGCTTGTCCTATTAGGAGTTAATTAGGCAGGGAAACAAAAGCAAGCCGGCCCCTCCCACGGGGCTGTCCTCTCTTCCCACATAAACCCCCTACTCTGCTTAGCCCATCAGTTTTTAACATGCCTAGTCGCAAGGAGTTGACCTGGCTCCCTTGTAAAGGGACCTGTGGTTCGGATGACGACCGTTCTTTTATTTTATTTTGCCTTTCTTTTTATTTGCTTCTATCAAGCTATCTGAAATCTGCTATCAAGAAGCCGGCTGGGGCATAGAGGATCATTGCTGGTCCTGTACTTTCCCCAGCACGGCCGACCGATGCGAGCTAGTCCCGGTGTATGGGGTCCCGCCGCATCGTGCCCGTTCTGTGCAGGCGGCCTGTGGGTACCCCACTTGCGCCCAGGTTCCGGTCTGCGGTCCGGTTCGGAGGCGATTTTTGGCCGGCAGCATCCCGCCACGGCAGGGGTGGAAGGTCTGCGAACGGGTGGCTACCCGCTATGCCCGACAGGAGTGGTGAGTGAGTGCCCCCTCTCCCCTTTTCAGGCGTTGAGGGGGGGCGTCGGGCGTCCTAATCTGCTTGGATTGTAGCCACCGGTTGGGGGTCCCCTTCCCCCCGCACCCGTTTGTTTGCACCCTTTTGGGGACTTGGGTCGCCATGCGGCGATCCGCCGCCATTTTGCCGTAGCCACGGACATTTTTTCGCTATGGGAGCCTTCCCTCTAGTGAGCAGAGCGGCTATTTTCTTGTAGCCATGTTCCTCAGCAGGTGTTCGGCCTCTAGTGCATGACCTCGGCGGCCATATGGAGTCCCTGCATACTTTAAAAACATGCTACAGCCGTTTTTACTTTCTTTTCGAAACGGTGTGGCTTCTGACGGCGCAGCTCTTCTGGCGGTCCTCAGGACAATTGGGCAGAAAACAGCAAGTATAGCTGGGCCTTCCTGTGGGTGCTGGTGTTGGCGGGTGCTGACCTCTTGGGTCTCGCTGGCGTTCTGTGGGGCGGTGGTGTGCGGCATTGTGGGGGTGCCACAAATAGGTATTCTCATTGCATTTAACTCCAATTCTGGGAAGACTATCGCAGACTACCCTGCTGGGCCTGCTGCGGAGGAATCAGCGGCAGCTCATTCTGTGCAGGGGGCATTTCTGGACCAGCTGAGGGCGGTTTTTGGCGAATTTCTCCCCCGGTTGGAGCCAAGCATCGCTCCAGGGGGCCCTAAGAAGCGCCCTCCTCCCCCCTGTTCTTCAGGGGAGGACTCTGAAGCAGAGATAGCCTCGGGGGTCACAGGGACCCTGGTAGAGTTTTCTGAAGGTGAACTGGCCCCCTCTGACGGAGAGGACGACCAGGGGGCATTGGCAGCGCGCGAAAAAGTGCTGGTATCCACCATTATATCTGGGATTCGCACTTCTCTGCGACTGGACCAAGAGGGTGAGTCGCAGACGTCTGCCTATGTTTGCGGGTCTGCCAGGGCTCCTAGGGCCTACCCTTATGATCAGTTCTTTGGCCATCTGATCTATCATGAATGGCAGCGTCCGCAGCATTCTTTCTCATTGTCAAAATGCTTTGCCACCCGTTATCCTTTTGAGGATAGCTTTTTGAAGAAGTGGGCGTCCCCTGCAGTGGACCACCCGATAGCTCATCTTAATAAGGCGACGACCATTCCTCTGGAAGGGTCTCCTTCCTTTAAGGACCCGGCTGATAGGCGGACAGAGGCAGTGTCAAAAGCACTTTTTCTGTTAGCAGGATCGGCTCTGAGACCGGCCCTGGCATCTGCCATGGCGGCGCAATACTTTTCTGAGCGTATGGCGGAGTTTCAGAATGATCTGGACTGCGGCCGCCTGCTTGATGCGCCTCAGAAGGCTGAGTTTTTATTTCAGGGTATCGAGTACCTGTGTGATGCAGCCCTGGACCTGCTTCCCATGTTATCCAAAATGGCTGTGTTTGCCGTCATTCTCAGACGAGTCCTTTGGTTGCACTCATGGTCGGATGACCACGCGTCCAAAAAAGGTCTTGCGGATCTCCCCTTTCAAGGTGGCCGTCTTTTGGGATCGCAGTTGGATGAAATCATCAAAGATTTCTCTGGTGGGAAGAGCACCTTCCTCCCGGAGCCCCGGAGGCGAGAGTTTTGCCGTAGACAGGGACCTGTTTCTTCGGGTCAGAAGAAATTTTTTCGCGCTCCCGGCGCAACAGTCCGGCAAGGCCGCTGCAGGGGCCAGTAAGCGGCAGTGGCAGTGCAAAACTGAAAAGACAGAGGATAAGCCCTCCTCTGCATGATGGATTGCCCCCACCCGAGCCTCGGGTGGGGGGGGACGTCTTCTGGGGTTCGCAGACCGGTGGACTGCCCGCATTTCCGACCGGTGGTTTCAGGAAGGGGTGTCCACCGGCTACAGGATAGAGTTCAGCACTCTACCCCCAGACAGGTTCTTCCCATCGAACTTGAGACTCCCGCAGGGGCGTCGGGAGGCCCTCTTCGGGGCTGTTCAGGCACTCTCCGACCAGGGGATGATCGTGCCAGTGCCTCAAGTGGAGAGGTTTCGAGGTTTCTACTCAAACCTGTTGTCTCCAAAAAAGGAGGGGGGGTCAGACCAGTTCTGGACCTGAAGGCCCTGAACCGATATGTAAAGGCGTGGAAATTCTGGATGGAATCTGTTCGCTCGGTAGTGGCCGCTCTCCATCAGGGGGATTTCCTAGCGTGTCTGGATATCAGGGACGCCTATCTCCATGTTCCCATTTGCCCCCGACATCAGCGTTTTCTTCACTTTTCAGTGGGGGACCTCCATTACCAATTTGTGGCACTCCCTTTCGGTCTAGCTTCGGCTCCTCGGGTTTTCACCAAACTGGTGGCCCCAGTACTGGCGTTACTGCGGCAGAGAGGTATTGCGGTGGTAGCTTACCTCGACGACCTGCTCCTGAGAGCAGAGTCCGCCTCGGCTCTGGAGGAGGACGTGAGGATCACCATGGCTTCCTTGAGGGACTTCGGCTGGTTGATCAATCTGCAGAAGTCGACGGTGTCTCCGTCCCGTCGCCTGGTGTACCTGGGTCTGATTCTGGACACAGAGCAGGCGAAGGTGTTCTTACCTCCGACCAAGTTGCTGTCGCTGCAGACAGCGGTGCGAACCTTACTGTTACACTGGCAGTCGTCATTACATTTCTGTATGCGGGTGCTGGGGCTCATGGTTTCAACCTTTGAGGCGGTACCTTACACCCAGAGCCACACTCGACTTCTCCAACGAGCGATTCTGTCTCGGTGGGACAGGTCTCCACGGTCCTTGGATCTCACGATCCGCTTGAATCCTCAGGTCAGGGGTTCGCTGACCTGGTGGCTTCGGGACCCGGCCCTGACTTGGGGCAAGTCATTCCTGACCCTTCACTGGTTGATCATCACGATGGACGCCAGCCTGACGGGCTGGGGAGGGGTCCTGGGGCAGCTGTCTGCCCAGGGCCGTTGGTCTGCACAGGAAGTGCGCCTCCTGATCAATGTGCTGGAGCTGAGGGCGACCAGGCTATGCCTATCTCACTGGACGGGGAAGTTACGAGGTCACCCGATTCTGGTTCAGACGGACAATGCCACGGCAGTGGCGTATGTGAATCATTGGCGGCACGAGGAGCTCGGCAGCTGCTGCGGAAGCGGCTCTGATTCTGCGTTGGGCAGAACTTCACGTACCGGCAATCTCCGCTGTTTACATTCCAGGCGTGGAGAACTGGCAGGTGGATTTTCTCAGTCGCTAGACGCTGGATCAGGAAGAGTGGTCTCTTCATCCAGAAGTGTTAAGCCAGATTTGCCGCAAGTGGGGGACTCCGGATGTGGACCTCATGGCGTCTCGATTCAATCACAAAATGAAGACCTTTGTGTGCAGGGCGAGAAATCCGTTGGCAGTGGCCACGGACGCTCTCGTGGCCCCTTGGGGCTGGTATCGCCTACTGTACGCCTTCCCTCCAATCAATAACTCTTAATGAAAAAATTCTTTAGAGGGCAATAAACCCACCATATGGTGGAAAAATGGTGGTAAAGAATATATATGTATGTATAATAGTATGCCACATCCACAAACTAATTTAAGAAAAAATGGACTTTAACGGCATACTGGGTAAAAAATATATGTATAACCTTTATTCATTGCAAATTGGCATCTAAGTGCCTCAAATAGACATAGGACATTTAAAATTTCTTTAAAAATGTGTATATCTCATATCTCATACCACCCACTAGGCCCAGGGGGGCCCCACTGTACCCCAGGGGGAATCCACCAACGTTGCTGTGCAACCATTGGGTATATACCATACGATGTAAGTGATAGTCGCTTTACATACGCTCATTGCAACATGTTGTTTGTCATGATAGATTATATTTTGTATATATGTCTCATTTCTAATTGTATGTTCTTATCTTTTATTAGACTGATATTTTTTCCAGCTCCAGGTGAAGTGCAGTTTTAACAAGCGCAAAACTAGTTGAGCAAGCAGAAAATCGTCTCTACAGATTGTATTGGGGCTCATCTCGGCGTAACCAGATTTAACCCTATGTCTACATCCTACTAGGTTTTGCATGTATATGTATTGAGATATTGTCGGGATTTAGGTTACGTCTGTTTGATACAATTGTCCCAGCAAACTGTAGATGTTGATGGATGATCCTCGAGGTTACCCTTGATCTCTATGGTCGGTACCCTCAAGGGATCTATGTTTTTTCTGACCCCATTAAGGGCTTTTTTGCTATATATTTGATATATGAGATGTACACATTTTTAAAGAAATTTTAAATGTCCTATGTCTATTTGAGGTACTTAGATGCCAATTTGCAATGAATAAAGTTTATACATATATTTTTTACCCAGTATGCCGTTAAAGTCCATTTTTTCTTAAATTAGTTTGTCTATATGTTCCCTCCAATCAAGCTTCTTCTGCGGTTGCTATGCAGGGTAGAAGCGGAGAGAGTTCCAATGATCCTGGTGGCTCCAGATTGACCTCGGCGTCTGTGGAATGGTAGCGGACGTTCCCTGGCGGCTCCCGCTGCGAGACAATCTACTGTCTCAGGGACCCATCTTGAACCCTGCTTTACCCACGCTGGCTTTGACGGCCTGGCTATTGAGTCCCAGGTGCTAAGGGACAGGGATGTCGCTGACTCCGTGATCCCTACCATGCTAAAAGCATGCAAGTGCACTTCTCGCAAGATTTATCACCGCACCTGGAAGGCTTACATCGCATGGTGTGAGGTTGGAGGGTTATAACCCTCGCTCTTTCCTGGTGTCCAGGGTCCTGACCTTTTTACAGCAAGGTCTGAACAAAGAGCTGGCCTTGAGTACTCTCAAGGGCCAGATATGGGCTCTGGCGATTCTTTTTCAAAGACCTCTGGTGCCACATTCGTTGATTCGTACATTTGTACAAGGTGTGCGCCATGTGGCGCCTCGAGTAAGGTCCCCTATAGCACCATGGGATTTGAATTTGGTGCTTTCTGTGCTTCAGAAACCGCCATATGAAAAGATCAGGGAGATTCCCTTACAACTGCTGTCGCAGAAAGTGGCTTTCTTGATAGCCATTATACCTGCTAGGCGGGTGTCCGAGTTGGCTGCATTGTCTTGCAAGTCTCCCTATCTGGTCCTGCACAAGGACAAGGCGGTCTTGCACCCACCACCTTCTTTTCTTCCAAAGGTGGTTTCTTCTTTCATATTAATGAAGATATTTTTCTTCCTTCATTGTGCCCACGTCCCTCGCATCCTAAGGAATTTGAGTTGCATTCCTTGGACGTCGTAAGGGCCTTGCGAGTGTATCTGAATGCCACAGCTTCCTTCCGGAAGTCTGATTCTTTGTACTGACGGATGGTCCGCGCAAAGGTTTGGCTACTGTTTCCCGTTGGATCAGGCAGACCGTGACTCATGCTTACTCTGTTCGGGGCAAGGTACCCCCTTTTCCAGTCACGGCTCATTCTACCAGGGCTGTTTGCACTTCCTGGGCGTTTAGACACCAGGCTTCGGTGTCACAGGTGTGCAAGGCGGCTACTTGGGCCTCGGTGCACACCTTCACTAAGTTTTATAAGATTGATGTCGGCATCCTTGGATGCTGCTTTTGGCCGTAAAGTTTTACAGGCTTCAGTGTAGGCGCGTCTGGCGCCCCCTTAGAGGTTCTGTTGGGTACAGTTGTTATCGTTTACCCACCCCTCTTTTTGACACGGTTTTGGGACATCCCCACATGTCATGAAGAGCTGCGTCTGTCAGTGAACGTAGGAGAAAAAGGGATTTTATTAAAACTTACCATAAAATCCTTTTCTCCGAGTTCACTGACAGACGCAGCACCCACCCCTCTGCTCTCTGTTTCGGTACGGCTTGTTACAAACTGATGGGCTAAGCAGAGTAGGGGGTTTATGTGGGAAGAGAGGACAGCCCCGTGGAAGGGGCCAGCTTGCTTTCTTTCCCTGCCTAGTTAACTCCTAATAGGACAAGCATAAACCCCACATGTCATGAAGAGCTGCGTCTGTCAGTGAACTCGGAGAAAAGGATTTTATGGTAAGTTTTAATAAAATCCCTTTTTCTTTTGGTGGTATTTAATCACTGCTGTGTTTTTTTTTTATCTTTTGTACTAGAAAAGACTGAAAAGTTGGTAAAAAAAAATGCATTTTTCTTCATTTGTGTTATAAAATTTTGCAAATTAGTAATCTTTCTTCATAAATGTCCAAAATGTATACTGCTACATATCTTTGGTAAACCCCCCCAAATTAGTGTATATTATTTGGTCTTCGTGAAGGTTATAGAGTCTACAACCTATGGTGCCAATTACTGTACTAACGGCCTATCTCATTTCTTGAGACCCTAACAAGCCAGGAAAGTACAAATACCCCCCAAATGACCCCTTTTTGGAAAGTAGACAGTCCGAAGCATTAAACTAAGAGCCATGGTGAGTTTTTGTGAAGTTGTAATTTTTTCCCCACAATTCTTTGCAAAATTCTTTTTTTTTTTTCTCCACAAAATTGTCATGTATTAACAGGTTATTTCTCACACCCAGCAAATGCATACCGCAAATTACACCCCAACATACATTCTACTACTTCTCCTGAGTATGGCGATACCACATGTGTGAGACTTTTACACAGCTTGGCCACATACAGAGGCCCAACATGCAGGGAGAACCATCAAGCATTCTAGGAGCATAAATTACACATCTAATTTCCTGACTACCTCTTGCACTTTTGAAGGTCCTGGAGCACCAGGACAATTGAAACACCCAAAAAATGACCCAATTTATGAAAGCAAACACCCCAACGTATATTCTATGAGGCATAATGAGTCTTTTGAACATATTTTTTTCCTCAAGTTTTTGGATAATGTGGAAAGAAAATGAAAACTTTTTTTTTTTTTGTACAGAGATGTCCATTTATGCAATATTACTAACACACAGCATGTACATGGCAAAAATTACACCACAAAATATATTCTGCTTCTCATGCCGAGTATGACGATAGCACATGTGTGAGACTTTTCCACAGCCTGACCACACACAGAGGCCCAACATGCAGGGAGCACTGTCAGGTGTTCTAGGGCATACATTTCAAATCTAATTTGACTACCTATTACACTATTGTGAGGCACTGTAGTGGCATGGATGTGTCACGGATGAGAACTGATGTGGTATGGATGAGCATGAATGAGTAGTGGATGGGCATGGCTGAGCATGGATGGGTGGGTGAGCGAGGATAGGTGGGTGCACTGTAGTGGCATGGATGTGTCTCGGATGAGAACTGATGTGGTATGGATTAGCATGAATGAATCATAAATGAGCCATGGCTGGGTGGGAGAGCATGAATGGCTGGGTGGGAGAGCATGGATGGATGGCTGGCTGGGTGGGTGAGCATGGATGGATGGGGTACAGCCTGGCCCATAACAGCGCTGTGGACCCCTCAGATCCTGCCCACAGCGCTACTGCATTGATCTCTCCCCTTTTCCACTCACACTGCACCGATCAGTGCGGATTATTTACATGTGATCGATCACGTGGTAAAAGGCTGCTGCGAGCCGTCATTTACCGCGATCTGTGAAGCGGAAGACCCGCCAGTCACGGATGTTCCCGGGGGTGCGCTGGACGCGTGTTCATGGGAGAACGTTACTGTACACCCTCCCAGAATTTGGCAACCGCCCTGTAGCCGTCATTTGGCTATGGGGCGTTTAAGTGGTTAATGACGGTGTTGAGTTAAATTTATACTGTTATACAAGCTGTACACTCACTACTTGTACATTGTAGCAAAGTATCATTTGTTCAGCGTTGTCACATTAAAAGATATAATAATAAAATATTTACAAAAATGTGAGGAGTGTACTAACTTTTGTGAGATTCTGTATATTTGATTCGGGCAGTTCTTTATTGCGTGTTCACTACTTCTTAAGTTCTCTGGCTTGATTTACACAGTTTTGGCATATTGGAGGTGCGTTTTATATTTATGTTCAATTATTATTAATAAATTGCATTATTTTACATTTTACTTGTGTCTGAAATTCTCTGGTCACACCTGTTCCTAAAATAACATCAAGGCCAGGCGTGACCAGAAGTGGCTGCACAGGGAAGCCATCTTGGCTCTGCTGTTTGTTGCAAGATGCATACTGTGGAGGTTGTGTACTTTACTTTGCTAGTGACAGGGGGAACAGAATACTGCCTCTAGATAGTGAAGGAGAGTGCTAGAGGTCAGCTGTTAGAATGCATTTGTCTTGCTCATTCCCTACTTGTTCAGGGCAAAAAAATGTTTTGATGTTCAGCTTGCACCAACCCACTCCTGCTGCTAGACACCCATCTTCTGAAGTATCTCCCTCTCCATCACCGACATCAACCACAGTCTCAGCCCAGTATACCCTGCTACCAACTATATGCCAGTACTTCCACTTGCTGCACCTACCCTGCCTTTAAACCAATAAAGATCACCTCTTCTACATTGCCTGCAGCAACCCCTCAGAAATCCTCCTTTAGCAACTGCTCCCTCCTTCTTTTTTTTTTTTTTTTTTATACCATGCCTCAGTTCTTCTCTTCCTTCAGCTGCATCCCCTGCTCACAGCTCTGCAATCACATGCAGAACTTGAGTGGCTAAACCCAAAAAGTTTTTTCCCAACTCGCACAATTCTGCCACTATCCACTCCTGCCTCCACGTCAGCCAATCCTATCCTCCACGCCTGCTGATCTGCTCCAGCCTGTCTTCCTGGCAGCTGATCTGCTCCAGCCTGTCTTCCTGGCAGCCGATCTGCTCCAGCCTGTCTTCCTGGCAGCCGATCTGCTCCAGCCTGTCTTCCTGGCAGCCGATCTGCTCCAGCCTGCCTTCTTGGCAGCCAGTTTGCTCCAGCCCTCCTTCCTGCCAGCCGGTGTGCTCCAGCCCTCCTTCCTGCCAGCCGGTGTGCTCCAGCCCGCCTTCCTGCCAGCCGGTGTGCTCCAGCCCGCCTTCCTGCCAGCCGGTGTGCTCCAGCCCGCCTTCCTGCCAGCCGGTGTGCTCCAGCCCCAACCTTCCTGCCAGCCGGTGTGCTCCAGCCCCAACCTTCCTGCCAGCCGGTTTGCTCCAGCTCACCTTCCTCCAGACGGTTTGCTCCAGCCCACCTCCACGTCAACCGGTCTGCTCCAGCCCGCCTCCACGTCAGCCGGTCTGCTCCACTCTGCCTCCACGTCAGCCGGTCTGCTCCACTCTGCCTCCACGTCAGCCGATCTGCTTCACTGTGCCACCATGCCTGTTCTACTTTTTCATATTCAGGGCTTTCAGTAACCTGGTCATACTCTACTGCAGTTGCTTTTGTTCAATAAGTGTCTAAGAAGTTCAATGCATCCTTTTGGACAGACTCCCTCATTCAGCCAGGTGGCGCCCTCGCCCTTTTCTCCAGACAACTCTGCATCCAGCCTGTGTTCCAGCGACCCAGCTTAACTTCAATATGTCACTTGCTATCCAGCCTAGCCTTACTGGTTCCCTGTACATTGTCCAGTTTCGCTCCATAGACTAGACTGATCCCCATGATTATTGCCCAGCTCGGTCTGCTGATGGGGTCCAGTCTTCATCTAAGCTGCCTATTGCTGGGGTCCAGTCCTATACCCATGCTTCCTGCGGATAGGGCCAAGCCTGCCTCTGATGATAAATTTAGGCCTGCGCTGGTGCCCTCCGGTTCGCTGCCAAGCTTGCAGCTGGTGCCCTGCTATCTGCTGCTGAATTTGGCTTTGATGATCTTGCTCCTGATGCCCAGTCTGGTGGTCCCGTGCCTGATGCCCGGTCTGGTGCTCCCCTGTCCGATGATCCTCCTGCCTCTGGTGGCCCTGAGCCCAACAGCCTACCTGCCTCTTACGGCTCTGTGCCCGACAACCCGCCTACCTCTGAGCTGATGCCAGATGCCCAGCCTGATGGTCCTGTGCTTGATGTTCAGCCTGCCTCTTCGGATAACTCGCCTGCCTCTGGTGGTCCTATGCCCAACAGCCCTTGTGCCTCTGACTGTCCTGCGTCTGACTTGCCTGCCTCTGACGGTCTTGTGCCTGACGACCCGCCTGCCTTTGATGGTACGCTGTATGATGACCAGCCTGCCCCTGATCTGGTGCTTGATGTCCAGCATGCCTCTAATCTTCTGCCTGCTACACAGCCAGGTTTTGCTGCCTTTGTATATACTTCCCAGCAAGATTCCACTGATTCTATGCCTGTTGCGCAGCTGGATTTTAATGCAAAGTTTAAGTGTCCATCTGATAATGGGTCTGAAAGTTCGGAGTCCTCATGTGCCTTATATGGGTTACCTGCTTGGTCTGAGATTTGTTTTATGGTTGCCTAAGTTGAGTCCCTTTTGGCAGTGTGTTGCTCCTATGGCGCCAAAGCCTGGTGGTTCGAACATACTCTTGGTAATTGGTAGCTGCGTTTGCCTTCATGGCCCTGGTGAGCTCCCGGGGATTGGCAGAGTACCATCTGTGCCTTGCTATGATGCAGATGCATTTGCCACAGCTCCGGGTGCACTGGGGGGACCCGAAATGGGTAACCAGTGCCACGGAAAGACCTAGGGGGCCGTTGAGTTGCGGAGCAATTCCTTGAAACCAGGCAAGCTACATAGTTATGACGAGACACTTCGTCCCAGTATTGTCACATGACCCCAGGGCAAAGTTGACAGATAACCCAGCATTAGGGTACCTGCTGCTTTTAGGGACTTGGGGTATTGAATGCTGTACATCTGAGAATCTGGCCAACAGGATACCCAGCCAGTTGCTTGACTCCGGCGGTGGGGTACCCAGTCAGTCACCTGACCCAGGCCTTTGGACACTTTGCCTATTGATGGATCTTGGCAGCAGGACATCTCGCTTGGAACCCGGCACGGCTTCAATGAGGAACTTTTTTTTCTGGACCTGTTTTAACAAATGGTTATCTTTTATGGACTTGTTTGGAGCGTATGGAGGCTGCTCCTTGGGTGGTACTGTCAGGAAAGAGCTTACCTGCTGGTGGCACTGTGGCACCTAGATCTATAGGCTGCAGTTCCAGTGTCCACCAGCGGGTGTCAGCAGCTAGAAGCTCATATCTCATAATTGGTCATCACCTGATGCTCGTTGCAGGAAGTGTATTTTAATCTCTGCCTGTGCTTTTCATTTAGCCTTGGTGTTTTGTTCCATGTGCCCCTGACCTGTGTTCCTGCATCCTGGACCCTGACCCTGCAGCCTGATCCCTTCCCTTCCTGCATGTTCCTTCTTCTGTTTACCTTGCAGTTGGCTAAAGCATAGATCCCAGAGTGTGGTTGTAAATGGGGTTCACTTTAGAACAGAGACCAGTCACTAGTGGGGTACCACACGGCTCTGTACTGGGTCCTGTTTTATTTAACCTATATGTAAGTGATATAACTGGGCAATGTATGTCTCTTTGCTGATGATACAAAGGTGTGTAATAGGGTTGATATCCCTGGAGGTGTCTAACATGGAACATGATTTGGTATTGCTGGAAGATTGGTCAAAGCAGTGGAGACTGCAGTTCAATATTTCTAAATGTAAAATAATGCATCTAGGGAAAAAGAATCCCCTTCGAGAGTACAACATTGGGTGTACAGTGTTAGCCAGCACTACAGAAGAAAAAGATTTGGGGGTGCTTATTTCAGATGATTGCAAAATGAGCAAACAGTGTGACCAGGCAGTGGGAAAAGCAAATAGAATTCTGGGATGTATCAGTAGAGGGATCACCAGCAGGAGGAAGAAGGTTCTGATTCCTCTATATAGATCTTTAGTGAGACCTCACTTAGAATACTGTGTCCAGTTCTGGAGACCACACTTACAAAAAGATATTGATAAGATAGAACGAGTTCAGAGACGGGTAACAAAAATGGTGAAAGGTCTGGGGGATAAAACATATCAAAAGCGACTTCAGGAACTTAATATGTACAGTCTGGAGGAAAGAAAGGAGAGGGGAGGCATGATTGAAACCTTTAAATACATCCAGGGGGTGAATAAGGTTCAGGAGGGCAGTCTTTTTAATATGAAACCAAAATCAAGAACACGGCCACATGACCTCAAACTAACTGGGGGGAAGTTCAAAACTAATCTTCGAAAGTATTATTTTACTGAAAGGGTGGTTGATGATTGGAATAAACTACCAACAGAGGCTGTGAGACAGTCAACAGTAAATGGCTTCAAACATGCTTGGGATAAACATAAATCTATAGTCAGACAACAAGGTTAATGTCCAAAAAAAAAAAATTTAAAATAAATAAATAAAAAGGGGCAGACTCAATGGACTACTCAGTCTTTTTCTGCCGTCATTTTTCGGTTTCTCCCTGGCCTGGCTTGCTCCCAGCTCCCTCTGCCTAATCATCCGTGTTTGACCCTGGCTCTGTTACTACTATCCTTTCCATATTCTGCTATCTGTATCTACTTGGTTCAGGCAGTTGTTTTGTGTGTTCACTACTTATTAGGTTCTCTGGTTTAATTTACACAGTTTTGGTATATTGGGGGTGCGTTTATATTTATGTACAATTCTCTTTATTACATTATTTTACATTTTACTTCTGTGGACTTCCACAGAGAATGCCAGGCACATTTCTGTTCACACCTGTTCCTGAAAAAGATTCTTGCAGCAGCACTTTGTGTTGGGTTTAATGTAATCAAAAGATCAGTGCAAAAACACCCCAAGAAACCACTAAAATCCTTGTATGTAGTGAATGGTCAATGAAATAAGTAGCAGTTCACGAAAAGGATATGTCCATGATAAATGATTGAAGTCCACACATTGCCAGATGAGATCTGCCAGATGCAGGTATTCACTTACATATAAACTAGCTGCTGTCTGCAGTCCTGGTGAGGGAGCCCTGGATGGATAGTTCTTGGATGGGACTTTGAATGAGGTAAAAATAATGCAAAATTGTATGAATAAAAATGTATTTTAAACCATTTTTTCAAAAAACTTAAATTTCATAAAAATCCATGGACTCAACTTTGATGTACCATGGTTACGTGCAAATTGCTACATATTGAAACACATGATTTCCAAGAATAATTGACAATAATGAATTCATACATATACATAGAATGATACAATGCATCGATCGAACGTGTCCTGGTATCTTTTCAAAGCTCTAAGCTTTTCATGGCTACATAGCCATTCATCAGGAGCAGGATACAAGAATATGCTATATACACAGATGGATAAGCAAAATTAAAATTGGTACTTAATGCACTTTCAGAAGATGGGGGGTGGTAACCATACACAGTTGTAAAGAACAAGAGGTCTGTTACCTGTAAATGGACTCACATTGGGACCTCCGTCCTAATGTCAGGCCCGGGGCTGAGGCAAGTAACCATCGGTACTTTTCGAATCTCGAAACTTTTCTATGGTCCTGTGCAAGCTAGCTACGTAACATAGTAAGATACATATACATACTTAAGTAATAACAGTTAATAAGAACCTTTAGTACACAA
>BLSH010127324.1:142285-157047 GCA_018402905.1 Glandirana rugosa | reverse complement strand
GGCTTTGACGGCTTGGCTATTGAGTCCCAGGTATTGAGGGATAGGGGTGTCTCTGACTCCGTAATCCCTACTATGATAAAAGCACGTAAGAGTTCCTCACGTAAGATTTATCATTACCTGGTGCGAGGCAGGGGGTTGGAACCCCCGCTCTTAGAGTATCCAGAGTACTGTCATTTTTACAGCAAGGTCTGGACCAGAACCTGGCATTAAGTACGCTTAAGGGGCAGATTTCGGCCCTGGCGGTTCTTTTTCAACGGCCCTTGGCGTCTCATTCATTGATCCGTACATTTGTACAGGGGGTACGTCATGTGGCTCCTCGGATACGGTCACCTTTGGCACCGTGGGATTTGAATCTGGTGCTTTCTGTGTTGCAGAAACCGCCATATGAAAGGATTAGGGACATTCCCTTACAGTTGTCGCAGAAGGTGGCCTTTCTGGTAGCTATCACATCCGCCAGGTGGGTGTCGGAGTTGGCAGCATTATCCTGCAAGTCACCTTACTTTGTCCTCCATAAGGACAAGGCAGTTTTTGCGACATTCCCCTTCGTTTCTTCCGAAGGTGGTTTCTTCCTTTCATTTAAATGAGGATATTGTTCTCCCCTCATTGTGCCCGCACCCATCACATCCCAAAGAAGTTGAGCTCCATTCTTTGGATGTGGTGAGGGCCTTGCGGGTGCATTTAAGTTCTACAGCTTCCTTTCGGAAGTCTGATTCTTTATTTTTGCTGACGGAAGGGTCGCGCAAAGGTATGGCCTTGTCAGCTACCGTGTCTCGTTGAATACGGAAGACCGTGACTCATGCATATGAGATTCGGGGTAAGGTTCCCCCGTTTGCAGTCATGGCTCATTCCACCAGGGCAGTTAGTACGTCCTGGGCGTTTAGACACCAAGCCTCGGTGTCCCAGGTGTGCAAAGCGGCTACTTGGGCCTCAGTGCACACGTTTACTAAGTTTTACAAAATTGATGTTTCAGCATCCTCGGATGCTGCTTTTGGCCGCAAAGTTTTACAAGCGGCAGTATAGGCGCGGTTAGCGCCGCCTGAGAGGGCTTTTTTTCTGTTGGGTACAGTTGTTATGATTTTGCCCACCCCTCTTGATTGGGACAGCTTTGGGACGTCCCCATGTGTCATAAGAATGCCGTGTCTGTCAGTGAACGGAAGAGAAAAAGGGATTTTTTGTATAACTTACCATAAAATCCTTTTCTCTGAGTTCACTGACAGACGCAGCACCCACCCCTCTGCGTTGGTTTTGTACGGCTTGTTACGAACTGATGTGCTGTACAGAGCAGAGGGATTATATGCTAAGGTGAGGACGGCCCCCTGGAGCCAACCTACACTTTTGTTTGTTTTGCCTAGGCTAATTCTAGTAGGATGAGCATAACCCCATGTGTCATAAGAATGCTGCGTCTGTCTGTGAACTCAGAGAAAAGGATTTTACGGTAAGTTATACAAAAAATCCCTTTTTTTTCTTGCTGGGTTGCCGCTGGTGGGGCGCGTGGAGCTCCTGTTCACCACCTGCTCCCCCCCCCCGATTGTCTAGTACCGTTTTACGGCGCCATGCGGCGATCGGCCGCCATTTTGCGCTGGACCGCCGCCATTTTGCCGTAGCCGCAGACATATTGGGCCTATGGGGCTTTCCCTCTAGCGCTCAGAGCGGCCGTTTGAGGTACTGCACGTTCCCTGAAGGTGTTTTTTGGCCTCTAGTGTTTAACGGCGGCCGTTTTGACTGCATGCCTCTGCAATACACGTGTGTGCAGCATTTTTCCTTCTCTGTGGAACGGTGGAGAATGGCGGCGCAGCTCTTCTGATGATCCTCCAGGGTTGCAGGCAGTGGAACAGCAAGTATAGCTGGGCTCCCCTGTAGGTGCTGGTGGCGGTGGGTGCAGTCCTCCTGGGTTCCCTGGTGCACTGTGGCGGTGGTGTGCGGCAGTGTGGGGGTGCCTCATCATCCTTTTTAGTGTTACTGAGGGGACATGGCAGATTACACTGCTGAGCCTGCTGAGGAGACGCAATCTGCGCAAGGGGCATTTTTGGACCAGCTGCGGGCGTTCTTTAGTGAATTTCTCCCCCGGGCGGATGTCGTCCGACAGGCCCCCAAGAAATGTCCCCCTCCTCCTCTTTATTCATCAGGGAAGGATTCTGATCCGGAAATGGTCTCAGGGGTCTCAGGGACCCCAGTGGACCTGTCTGATGGGGAACTGGGCCCATCGGACGGTGAAGAGGATCAGGGGGCGGCTGCTGCGCGCGAAAACGTTGGTCGCCGCCATTATCACTGGCATTCACACTAAGCTGCGACTGGGTCAGGATGGCGAATCGCAGTCTGCTGCGTATGTGTGTGGGTCCTCTAGACCCCCTAGGGTCCCCAAGGCTTACCCCTACAATGACTTTTTTGATCATTTTCTTTATCGTGAATGGCAGTGTCCGCAGCACTCTTCTTCGCTGTCAAAACGGTTTGCTGCTCGCTATCCCTTTGAGGAAAGCTTTTTTTTTACAAAAATGGGAATCGCCTGTGGTGGAGCCACCAATAGCCCGCCTTAATAAGGCGACGACCATTCCTCTGGAAGGGACCCCTTCCTTTAAGGATCCCGCTGATAGAAAAACAGAAGCGCTTTTAAAGTCGCTGTTCCTGGTGGCAGGTTCTGCCGTGCGGCCAGCCCTGGCGTCCGCCATGGCAGCACAACATCTGTCTGAGCGTATGGAAGAGCTCCAGAAGGATCTGGAAAACGGTCACTCGATGGATGCGTCGCAGAGGGCTGAGTTTTTGCTCTAAGGGTTCAAGTACCTTTGTGATGCGGCCATTGATTTACTGCCGATGTTATCCAGAATAACGATTTTTGCCGTCATACTCAGACGGATACTTTGGTTGCGTTCTTGGTCCGGTGACCATGCTTCCAAAAAGGGGCTTGCTGACCTCCCTTTTCAGGGTGGATGTCTATTTGGTCCATGTTTGGATGAGATTGAGTACCTTCCTTCCAGAGCCCCGCAGGCGTGCGTTTCGCCGCAGTCAGGGGCCCCCTCCCTGGGTCAGAAGAGGTTTTTTAGCGCCCCGGGCGCAGCAGGTGAAGAGACCCGCCCCGGTAAGGTCGCTGCAGGGGCCAGAAGACGGCAGTGGCAGCGCAAAACTGAAAAGGCGGAGTCCTCCTCAGCCTGATGGGTTGCCCCCACCCGGGATTCGGGTGGGGGGACGTCTTCTGGGGTTCGCAGGCCGGTGGCTGGCCCACATTCCTGATCGTTGGGTCCGGGAAGTGGTGTCCACCGGGTACAGGATAGAGTTCAACACTCTACCCCCAGACAGGTTCTTCCCATCAAACTTAGGGCTCCTGCAGGACCGCCGGGAGGCTCTTTTTGGGGCTGTCCAAGCACTTTTGGACCAGGGGGTGATCGTGCCAGTGCCCCCAGAAGAGAGGTTTCTACTCGAATCTATTCGTGGTTCCCAAAAATGGGGGGGGGGGGGGGGGAGGGGTTTGGCCAGTACTGGACCTGAAGGCCCTGAACCGGTATGTCAGGGCGCGGAAATTCCGGATGGAATCTATCCGCTCGGTCGTGACCGACCTTCATCAGGGGGATCCCTGGACATCAGGGATGCGTACCTCCATGTACCCATTCTTCAACAGCATCGGCGCTTCCTGCGCTTTGCAGTGGGAGACCTCCACTTTCAATTTGTGGCACTCCCCTTCGGCCTGGCCTCAGCACCTCGAGTTTTCACAAAACTGCTAGCCCCGGTGTTGGCGTTGCTCCGACAGAGAGGCATTGCGGTGGTAGCCTACCTAGAAGACCTGCTCCTGCGAGCGGAGTCCGTCTCGGCTCTGGAGGAGAATGTGAGAATCACAATGACATCGCTGCAGGACTTCGGTTGGTTACGCAACCTGCAGAAGTCATCGGTCTATCCATCCCATCGCCTGGAGTATCTGGGTCTAATTCTGGACACAGAACAGGCGAAGGTGTCCCTCCCTCCAGCCATGTTGCTGTCTCTGCAGTCGGCAGTGCGAACTCTCCTGTCGCACCGTCGGTCTTCATTACGGTTCTGTATGCAGGTGCTGGGGCTCATGGTCTCGTCGTTCCAGGTGATTCCATTTGCCCAGAGTCACACTCGTCTCCTTCAGCGAGCAATTCTGGCTCGGTGGGACAGGTCCCCTCGGTCCTTGGACTCGACCCTGACTCAGGGGAAGTCGTTCCTGCCCCTTCAGTGGGTGATCATCCCCACGGATGCCAGTCTTTCAGGCTGGGGAGGGATCCTGGGGCAGCTGTCTGCCCAGGGCCATTGGTCGGCACAGGAGGCTCGCCTCCCCATCAATGTTTTGGAGCTGAGAGCAATCAGATTGTGCCTTTTTCACTGGACCGTGAGATTGCAGGGTCATCCGATTCGAATTCAATCGGACAATGCCACAGCTTTGGCGTATGTGAACCACCAAGGCTGCACAAGGAGTCCAGCAGCTGTGGCGGAGGCAGCTCTGATACTACGTTGGGTGGAACGTCACGTTACGGCAATCTCTGCCACTTACATTCCAGGTGTGGAGAACTGGCAGGCTGACTTTCTCAGTCGCCAGACGCTGGACCAGGGAGAGTGTTCCCTCCACCCGGAGGTGTTCAACCAGATTTGCCGCAGATGGGGGACGCCGGATGTGGATCTCATGGCGTCTCAGTTCAATCACAAGGTGGAGATCTTTGTGTCCAGAACGAAGGATCCGTTGGCAGTGGCCACGGATGATCTGGTGGCCCCCTGGGGTCTTTACCGCCTTCTGTACGCCTTCCCTCCAATAAAACTGCTTCCGCGATTGATACACAGGATAGTGGCGGAGGGGATACCAATAATCCTGGTGGCTCCAGATTGGCCTCGGCGCACTTGGTACGCTGACGTGGTGCACATGGTGGCAGACGCCACTTGGCCGCTCCCGCTTCGAGACAACCTTCTGTCTCAGGGGCCCATCTTGCACCCTGCTTTACCCTCGCTGGCTTTGAAGGCTTGGCTATTGAGTCCCAGGTGCTAAGAGACAGGGGAGTCGCTGATCCCTACATTGTTGAAGGCTCGCTAGTGTACTTCTCGCAAGATTTACCACCACACCTGGAAGGCTTATATAGCTTGGTGCGAGGCGGAGGGTCATAACCCTCGCTCTTATGTCGTGTCCAGGGTCCTGACCTTTTTGCAGCAAGGCCTGAACAAAAAACTGGCTTTGAGCACACTCAAGGGCCAGATATCGGCTCTGGTGATTCTTTTTCAGAGACCTTTGGCTTCGCACTCATTAATTCGTACCTTTGTACAAGGTGTGCGACATGTGGCGCCTCGGGTGAAGGCTCCGATGGCTCAGTGGGATCTGAATTTGGTGCTTTCTGTACTTCAGAAACCGCCATATGAGAATATCAGGGAGATTTCCTTACAATTGCTGTCGCAGAAGGTGGCCTTTTTAGTTGCCATCACTTCCGCCAGACGGGTGTCTGAATTAGCAGCACTATTGTGCAAGTCTCCCTACCTGGTCCTACATAGGGACAAGGCGGTCTTGCGACCCTCTCCTTCATTCCTTCCGAAGGTGGTTTCTTCCTTTCACATTAATGAAGATATTGCTCTTCCTTCATTGTGCCCTCGTCCATCGCACCCAAAAGAGATAGAGTTGCATACTTTGGACGTAGCGAGGGCCTTACGAGTGTATTTGTCTGCTACAGCTTCTTTTCGAAAAGCTGATGCTCTGTTTGTGCTGCCTGAGGGTCTGCACAAAGGTTTGGCGGCCTCGTCGGCTACGATCTCTCGTTGGATCAGACAGACCGTGACCCATGTGTATTCTGTTTGGGGCAAGGTTCCCTCCTTTTCCGGTCACGGCTCATTCTACCCGGGCTGTTAGCACTTCCTGGGCTTTTAGACACCAGGCTTCAGTGTCACAGGTGTGTAAGGCGGCCACTTGGGCCTCGGTTCACACTTTCAATAGGTTTTATAAAGTTGATGTGTTTGCATCTTCGGATGCTGCTTTTGGCCGCAAAGTTTTGCAGGCGGCAGTGTAGGCGCGTCTGGCGCCTCCTTAGAGGTTCTGTTGGGTACTGTTGTTAGCGTTTACACACCCCTCTTTTTGACACAGCTTGGGGACATCCCCACACGTAATGGAGAGCTGCGTCTGTCAGTGAACGATAGGAGAAAAAAGGGATTTTATTAAAACTTACCGTAAAATCCTTTTCTCCGAGTTCACTGACAGACGCAGCACCCACCCCTCTGTGCTCTGTTCTTGTACGGCTTGTGTACGAACTGGTGAGCTATTCTATGGAGGGGGTTTATGTGGGAAGAGAAGATGGCCCCATGTTAGGGGCCAGCTGTTTCTTTTCCCTGCCTAGTTAACTCCTAGTGAGACCAGCATAAACCCACACGTAATAGAGAGCTGCATCTGTCAGTGAACTCGGCGAAAAGGATTTTACGGTAAGTTTTAATAAAATCCCTTTTTTTTCCCCTCATTAATGTACACACAGCACCCCATATTGACAGCAAAACACAGAATTGTTGACGTTTTTGCAGATTTATTAAAAAAGAAAAACTGAAATATCACATGTATTTAGACCCCCTTTGCTCACTATTTAGTAGAAGCACCCTTTTGATCTAATACAGCCATGAGTCTTTTTGGGAAAGATGCAACAAGTTTTTCACTGCTGGATTTGGGGATCCTCTGCCATTCCTCCTTGCAGATCCTCTCCAGTCCTATCAGGTTAGGTGGTAAACATTGGTGGACAGCCATTTTTAGGTCTCTCCAGAGATGCTCAATTGGGTTTAAGGCAGGGCTCTGGCTGGGCCATTCAAGAACAGTCAGAGTTGTTGTGAAGCCATTCCTTCGTTATTTTAGCTGTGTGCTTAGGGGTCATTGTCTTGTTGGGAGGTAAACCTTCGCCCCAGTCTGAGGTCCGGAGCACTCTGGAGAAGTTTTCGTCCAGGATATCCCTGTACTTGGTCGCATTCATCTTTCCCTCGATTGCAACCAGTCGTCCTGTCCCTGCAGCTGAAAAACACCCCCACAGCATGATGCTGCCACCACCATGCTTCACTGTTGGGACTGTATTGGACAGGTGATGAGCAGTCCCTGGTTTTCACCACACATACCGCTTAGAATTAAGGCCAAAAAGTTCTATCTTGGTCTCATCAGACCAGAGAATCTTATTTCTCACCATCTTGCAGTCCTTCAGGTGATTTTTGGCAAACTCCATGCAGGCTTTCATGTGTCTTGCACTGAAGAGAGGCTTCCGTCTGGCCACTCTGCCATAAAGCCCCGACTGGTGGAGGGCTGTAGTCTACAACTTTCTCCCTCTCCCGACTGTATCTCTGGAGTTCAGCCACAGTGATCTTTGGGTTCTTCTTTACCTCTCTCACCAAGGCTTTTCTCCCCCGATCGCTCAGTTTGGCTGGACGGCCAGCTCTAGGAAGGGTTCTGGTCATCCCAAACGTTTTCCATTTAAGGTCTATGGAGGCCACTGTGCTCTTAGGAACCTTAAGTGCAGCAGAAACTTTTTTGTAACCTTGGCCAGATAGATCTGTGCCTTGCCACAATTCTGTCTCTGAGCTCTTCAGGCAGTTCCTTTGACCTCATGATTCTCATTTGCTCTGACATGCACTGTGAGCTGTAAGGTCTTATATAGACAGGTGTGTGGCTTTCCTAATCAAGTCCAATCAGTATAATGAAACACAGCTGGACTCAAATGAAGGTGTAGAACCATTTCAAGGATGATCAGAAGAAATGGACAGCACCTGAGTTAACAGCAAACGGTCTGAATACTTAGGACCATGTGATATTTCAGTTTTTCATTTTTAATAAATCTGCAAATTTGTCAACAATTCTGTGTTTTTCTTTCAATATGGGGTGCTGTGCGTACATTTAATGAGGAAAATGAGCTTAAATGATTTTAGCAAATGGCTGCAATATAACAAAAGGTGAAAAATTTAAGGGGGTCTAAATACTTTCCATGCCCACTGTATATCTGTTGCTTATCCTGCATTATGGACTATCGCAAGAAAGTTTTTTGATAGCTTTTCCATCTTCATATGTCGTGGAAAGGATTTTTAGCGCGGTTGCCAAACTTCTTACGGAAAAGAAATCACTGAACGCGGAGATTTAAAGTGTTACTTAACCCAGGACCCTGCATTCACTGTATCTATACTCCCACAGTGTACAGAACACAAATTCTATTATTTTAGTAAATATAAACTGCATAATACCTTTTTTTCATCAGCTGGATATAGCAATTATGTGACTTCTATTACTTCCTAGTAAAGCTTGTAGGAGTTTTCATTTCTCCCACGATTGTCCTATCAGGATCCAGGAGCCTGGGCTGTCTGATTGGCCCTGTGCTGATCACATGCACCCTCCCAATGTGTGATGTCAGTATCATGGGACCTGAACAGTTCAAATGAAGCAGAAAATATCTCCAGCAACAGAGACCAAACTGAGCATGTTCAGATTTACCACGCTCACTGTGTCTTATGTGGTCTTGCCAAGAGATACCCTGCAGAAGGGGCAGGATCTATCCTTCCAAGATTAAAAGGCCTTTTTACAAAATGCAGAGGATTAACTCCTTAAGTTCCACAGTGAGTATAACAAGCATGCTATTCTGCACATACAGACTAATTTTACTGTTGTGGGTTTAGTAACACTTTAACCACTTGCCGACCGGCAATTGACGGCGGCAAAGTGGCGCTGTAATGCAAATCGCCGTCATATGACGGCGGCCGCCAGATCGCGCTCACTGTGTCCGGGGAGGGCCAGGGAGCGGGTGCGGCGGCTTCGATTGCCGCTGGCCTCCCGCGATGCCCCACAGTAGAGCACGCCCAGGGAACATAGTTAACCCTTAGAGCGCCCCCTGCAGGTTAACCCCTTCACTGCCAATGGCATTTACACAGTAATCAGTGCATTTTTATAGCACTGATCGCTGTATAAATGCCAATGGTCCCAAAAAAGTGTCAAAATGTTCCGACATGTCTGGTGAAATATCGCAGTACCGCTAAAAATCGCAGATCGCCGCCATTATTAGTAAAAAATAAAAAAAAATAAAAACCCTAAAAATGAATTCTCATCATCCGTAAACACGACCACTTTTGCGCAAACCAATCAATAAACGCCAATTGCGATTTTTTTTTTTTTTTATCGCAAATAGGAGGAAGAATATAAATCGGCCACTTTTTTCGGTGAAAAAAAGTTTTTTTATATATATTTTTTTTTGGATTTGTATTTTAGCAAAAAGTATGAAATTTTTTTTTTTTTTGCAAAATTGTCGCTCTTCTTTTGTTTATAGCGGCGATCAGAAATGACGCAGCGGTGATCAAATACCACGAAAAGAAAGCTCTATTTGTGGGAAAAAAAGGACGCAAATTTCGTTTGGGTACAACGTCGCACGACCGCACATTTGTCAGTTAAAGCGACGCAGTGCCGAATCGCAAAAAGGGCTCCGGTCCTAAAGCTGGAAATCCTTCCGGTCCTTAAGTGGTTAAGACTATACCTCACTAATTTGAAGCTAAATATTGCGCAATTGCTATCAGAGCATCATGCTCATTCATCCCTCCCATTAACAGCATTATTTGTGTATTCATTTTATGTAAGCATTTTAATAAAAATTGTAAGTTTTTTTTTTTTTTTTTTCTTTTACAATTGTCCACGCTCCAAAAAACCCCATCAAAGTGAACAGCACTGTGTCAGCTGTCAAAAGCACATTTGCAGTTAATAAGTTTAGGAAAATTCAATATTAGGAAGGCAAGGTGTCTACGGAAAACAAAAAAATCGGCAAGTGGTCTACGGGGTGCAAACGTTTGAGAACCTCTGATCTAATCAATAGGGTTGCCCTAAAAAATTTGAGAGGGTCTGGCTTTTGTGGACAGACGCAGAATATACAGCTGATGATTAGGAGTCTGGAGACTAAAACCTCTTGCTCCTGATAAGGTTTAGCCTAAGATATGTGGATTTACTCTTCTGGAGCAACTCATGTTATATTTGTTCAGGTATGAATTCCAATTAGGAGTTTATATTCCCGGACATATCATCCTAAAGGTAGAGAGGCGCGACAGGAATCTCCTTATCTTCCATTAATCCTTGCATTGAATTTATACGAGAACTGAGCAAAGGGTTTGGAATGATGTGGTTTTGTTATTAGATGACAGTAATGTTATGTTTTATGTGCTTGCTAGCCAGGGGAATGCCCAAACGCTAGGTTTTGTATCTATATACTTTAATTCTTTAATAAAAAGAAATGTAATATAAAACCCCGAATGCTGCATTTTTGGTCAATTAAAAAAAACACACCAAAAATGCACCTCTGTTGAAATGCATTGAAAATGCAAGAACACATCAATAATGCAACCATGCTACATTTTTGTTGTCAGACGTTAGAGCTGCTGAGGACGCTACTTGTGGTTGCATTGTTTTGCAGCTGTGTAAGGTTCTTTTCTGTTTCTGGTTTGGTTTTTGGGTACTGTTGGCTTGTAGCAATGTTGCCCTCCCTCGTGTGTAGTGCTTTGGAACATCCCTGTTTGTAAGGATTACTAAAGCTGCTCTGTGTTCCATGATGTATGATAAAGAAAATGGGATTTTTGCTTACAGTACGTGTATAATGTATTTCTTAGGAGTGCATCATGGGAAACACAGAGATCCCTCCCCTCTGTATTGTGATCTGTGGCTTGCTGCAAAACTGAAGCCCTTCCTACAGGAGAGGGGTTATGCCTTGGATAGGACTTCCTGTCTGTTTTTTGCCATTATCCAATAACCTGTAGGTGTAGCATAACCTTGTTTGTAAGGCGTGCTAAAGCTGCTCTGTGTCCCATGCTGCATTCCCAAAAATGGATTTCTCTTTCGTTCATTGACGGACGCAGCATCTTATTCATGACGTGGGGTTATCCACCTTTCACTAGGAGTGGACTAGGCAGAACGTAGTTCAGCTAAAAGCAGACACAGCCCCTCCCAGGGGGCAGTCCTCACTTGGTATAACCCCTCCACCCTGCTAAGCAACTCAGTTTTTTCTGCCTAGTGCAAGGAGTAGGACCTGGCTCGCTGCTGGGACCTGTGGTTCCCCATTTTTTTCTTTTTCTCAAGACTTCTGATGAAGAATGCAATCAAATAGCCAGCTGGGTGACAGGCTGGATATCCTAGATCCAGGTACTCTCCCCAGCGTGGCCAACGGACGCCAGCCGACCTTTAGCTGCACACGGGGTCGGGCCCCGTTCCGTGTGGGGCGGTCGGCGGGTTAAACTTCCCGCCAGCACACTTAGGACTGGATCCTAGGGCTCACATCACGGGTGTCGCATGGCCAGCCCGAAATGGGGTGGCAGGTCTGTCTTGGGTGGTGACCCGCTATGCCCGTCAGGACTGGTGAGTATGCTCCCCCCCGGGGTGTGGGGGGCAGGCGTGTGATACCCCCCTGGGGTGTAGGTGGGCCTCGTTCTTCTACCCCATCTCCTCTCCAGTATATCCGGGGCTGCGCTGTCGCCCTCCTCTCTGGCTGCCTGTGTTTTTTCTTTCCACCTTGGTGCGCTGATGGTGCGGTGGTTGGCACCATTTTACAGTGGTCTGGCCGCCATTTTCTTGTGGCCGGCCGCATACTTCGGCCTCTAGTGCACACGGCGGCCATGTTTGCATGGTCCGCCGTGTGCTGGCATCTGGTTGGCTGGCTAGATGGGCGGTCCTGAGGTGTCTTGGCGCCGTTCTGTGTCCGGAGTGCTTCCTACACATGGGGCACATGGAGCAGCAGCAGGGTGACACACGGGCAGCAGCAGCACCTCCCGGGATTGATAGTGGGCATAGTGGTGAGTCCTCCTGGGTGCCTCTGTGACCCTGTGTGACGACAACATGTTGGTGTTGTGGGGGACGCCTGGTCTGGTTCTCGGGCCTTGCAGTTGTCTTCGGGGTGCCGCGCAATGGCGGCTCAAGCGGGTGCTTCCCCGTCAGGTATCCAGTGGGTCTACAGGCACACTGGGACCTGTGGTCCCTCTTGATAAGTTAACTGCGATCCTGGAGGAATTTTTCTCCCGGGTGGAGCCGATCCGTGACTGTGGGGTGGCGAGGAATCGGCCACCCCCTCCCCCGTCTTCCGGGGAGGGTTTGGAGCCAGAGGGGGGCTCCACTGTGACGGGGACCCCCTGGAGCTGTCGGAGGGCGACCTCGGGGACTCTTCCGAGGAGGAAGAGTCCTCGGGGGCCACCGTGGTGCATGAAATGGCTCTGGTGGGCTCATTGGTCTCAGCGGTCCGTGAGACGCTGAGACTGGGCCCGGCAGGGGCAGCGCAGGAGGTGGTGTACGCTTTTAGGTCACACAAGTCGGCCCGGGCTCCTAAGGTATTCTCTTATTTGCCGTATTTTGATCAGTTTGTCTATAAGGAATGGCAACGACCTCAGCGTTCTTTCGCCATGCCCAAGCGCTTTTCTGTGCGCTATCCCTTTGAGGATACCCTGTTACAGAAGTGGGCGTCCCCTACGGTGGCCCACCTGAACAAGGCGACCACTATTCCGATGAAGGGCTCTCCGTCCTTTAAGGACCCGGCCAATAGGCGGACTGAGGCGGTGTCCAAGGTGATGTTCCTTGTGGCGGGATCGGCCATGCGGCCGGCACTGGCTTCAGCACTGGTAGCACAGGCGCTTACGGAATGGGCGACCATTTTGCACCGGGATTTGGGGGGCCTCCAGGTCCCTCCTGAATCTGTGCAGCTGGCAGACCAGCTGGTACAGGGCCTTGGGTACCTCTGCGAAGTGTCCCTGGACATGGCCCCCATGCTGTCGAAGCTGTCCATTTTCGCAGTCATTATTAGACGTCTGCTTTGGCTTAGATGCTGGTCGGGGAAACAGGCGTCAAAGAAGGGCCTGACGGACCTGCCCTTCCAGGGTGGTCTGCTTTTTGGGGCATCCCTGGATGAGATCATTAAGGATTTCACGAGGGGGGGGGGGGAACCCTTTCCTCCCGAATCCCAGAAGGGGTAAGGAGCCCCAACATAAGCCGGGCCCCTCCTCTACTCAGAAGAGGTTTTTTCGTGTGCCCCGTGCACATGATGTTGACGGCTCTTGGGGTTCGCGGACCAGTGGACCTCCCGCATCTCGGACCTCTGGGTGCGCGAGGTGGTTTTGTCCGGGTACAAAATAGAGTTCCATACCCAGCCCCTGGACAGGTTCTTCGCCTCCAATCTGAGGCTCCCCCCAGGGCGATGGCAGGCCCTGCTGGGGGCTGTGCAAGTCCTGCTCAGTCAGGGGGTGATTGTTCCGGTTCCCTCTGCGGAACGTTTCCATGGGTTTTACTCAAACCTTTTTGTGGTTCCAAAGAAGGATGGGGTCAGGCCTGTCCTGGATCTGAAGGCGCTCAATCTCTTTGTGAGGGAGCGGAAAATCAGAATGGAGTCTGTCCGTTATGTGGTGGCAGCGCTTCGCCAGGGGGTCTTCCTGGCCTCCTCGGACAAAAAGGACGCGTATTTGCGCGTTCCCATATGTGCTCGTCACCAGCGCTTCCTGCACTTTGCGGTGGAGGATCTCCACTACCAGTTTGTGGCTCTCCCGTTTGGTCTGACCTCCGCTCCCCGAGTCTTCACTAAGCTCTTGGCTCCGGTGTTGGCCCTGCTGTGGCAGAGGGGCATAGCAGTGGTGGCATATCTCAATGACCTGCGGGCGGAGTCGGCTTCAGCTCTGAGGGACAACGTGGCCATCACCCTGAGCTCCCTGTCGGCGCTGACTCCGTCGCGCCGGTTGGAATATCTGGGCTTGATCTTAGACACGGAGCAGGCGAAGGTGTTTCTTCCTCCGGCCAAGTTGCTGACGCTCCAAGTAGCGGTGCGGGCCCTGCTGTCGCAGCGGTGGTCCTCCTTAAGGTTTCGCATGAGGGTGTTGGGGCTTATGGTGTCCACCTTTTGAGGCGGTTCCTTATGCCCAGAGTCACACCCGGTCCCTGCAGCGGACGATTCTGCTGCGGTGGGACAAGTCTCCTTCGTCCCTGGATCAGGTTGGATCGCCAGACCCGGTTCTCCCTCGCCTGGTGGCTGCGGGCCCTGGGGCTGGGGAAGTCGTTTCTCCCCTTGGAATGGACGGTGGTCACGATGGACGCTAGCTTGACCGGCTGGGGAGGGGTCTTGGGGCTGTTGTCGACCCAGGGTCGCTGGTCCCCGGAGGAGTCCCGTTTCCCGATCAATGTGCTGGAACTTCGGGCCATCAGGCTTTCCTTCTCCCACTGGTCGGGGAGGTTGCGTGGTCGGCTTGTCCGTTTTCAGTCAGACAACGCCACGGCGGTGGCTTACGTGAATCATCGGGGCAGAACGAGAAGCTCAGCAGCGGCGTCGGAAGTGGCCCACATTCTGAGGTGGGCAGAACTTCACGTGCCGGCAATCTCCGCCATTTACATTCCAGGTGTTGAAAATTGGCAGGCGGACTACCTCCAGAGGCTGGATTCAGGGAGAGTGGTCCCTGCACCCGGAAGTGTTCCGCCAGATCTGTCAAAAGTGGGGCACGCCAGACGTGGAGACGGGGCTACTAAGTGCATTCGGTGGCGGCACCGCAACAGACTGACTTTTGCCTGTTCGGCTGGTGCGTTGGAGGGGCTGGTCACCCTCTTCCTTTCGGACTACCGGGCTTCAAGGTCGTGTAACTAGCCCTTTGCCCTGAGGAGGCCCCTGGTCGCTGGGACCCAGCTGTTGTCGGGGTTCTGGGGAGGGGTCGGCCAGTTCGATCGCAGGTAGCACTGGTGGCAGGTAAGGTTCCCCTCTTTGCTGAAGGGGTCGGGGTCCCGGGCGTCGGTGGTCCGCTCCCTCTTGGCCCAGACCGCTAGGTTGGACTAGGTCCCTGCTTCCTCT
>BLSH010127324.1:122765-137223 GCA_018402905.1 Glandirana rugosa | reverse complement strand
ATACCCCCGATCCAAGCGGCATCCCTCCTTCCCTCCCGCCGCCTTCAGCTGCTGGCCGCATTGATCTCCGGCGAGCTGTCAGGGGGGAGGGGGGGCAGTGCGGGGGGGGCGAAGTGAAGTTGGGGCTTGGTAAACGTGTGTTTACTAAGCCCCCCCCATGGTACAGTGGACATAGGCAGTGATCGCGCCTATATCCACTGACAGCTGATACATAGTAAACCGCTAGTATTAAGATGTATCAGACTGTCATTTTATGAATGAATGAGATATCTCTATACAGATTCCTTATTCATTTATGTAAAGTGTGTAAAGTGCAAAACAAAAAAAAAAAAACCTAGTAAGACCCAGTGGTGGCTGGTGCTAAATTTTTGGGGGGGCAGCAAACGGGTCCGCCTCTCCACGGTGATGGTGTGGCTTGCAAAATAAATAAAAACTTATACAAATGTATGAGTCTGGTGCCCTGCAGGGGGGCGGCGCCCCTAATGGACCGGTCGCTCCTGGTAAGACCCCCTTCACATGGAGTGGACTCTCTCTCAAGCTGATCCACCTGCTCAGGGGAGGGATCAGCAGACAACAGGCGGATGAAAGGTCCGCGTCCTCTCTGCTGATGCAGAGCGGACACGGACACAGCCCGCTGTTCTCTATGGGGCAGTCAGATGGAAACGGACCACCTGTCCATTTCCATCGGATACCATCCAATCCGATCTGCTAGATGGATGGGGAATCCGTCTGTTTTTAGCGGACTGGATGAAGGCTAGTGTAAACAGTACATGTCCATTTACGTCTCCATAGAGAACAATGGATGGTCCAATTGAACCCACCTGAAAAACATACAGGCAGACCCAGTCGGTCTGCTTGTCTGAAAGGTGTCTAAGGCCTTGTTCACACAGGGCATACACAGCGTACCTTTACAGGGATGCACAGGTGTTCCATGCATCTCTGCAGGCAGTCCCATTGATGTCATTTGTGATGTAGAAACTGCACGAACAGAGCTATTGCTCCCAAGTTTACATCCATGTAGGTCCACATGCTTGTCCCTGAGCTTACACTGCCTGAGTCCGGGGTCATGTACCCACACCCACACAGATGTCAGATTGGGAACAGCAGCTATGCCTGTGCAGCCTTTGCATCCCAATTGACATAAATGGGACTGCCTATACGGGGATGCATGGAACCCCTGTGCGGGTAAACATGGCCCTCCATGGGCATACACTTTAGTATGCCACATATGAATGATGCTTTAGTGGTAATTTAGCAGCAATTTTGTAAGTTATGTTGTGTGTATGTGCACTATTAATGATTTTAGTGTATTTTTAGTGAAAACGGCAATATGATGCTCATTTGCACAATTATTGCGGGGCCCAAAAAAATCAGTAGCACTTTTCAATTTTTTTTATTCTACAGGTCATGTGCTTTCAGAAAATGCCTAGTTTGAGGGGTCTTTTCAAATTCTGAAAGCTGTAAGTGAAAAATGGCAACCTCCGGATTTTTTAAGTATTTTTTGTTTTTATTTATAGGTACCTTCAGTTTTCCCCATTTCACAAAAAGGTGCAATTTCAAATGTACAAATATTTGTTATTTATTAAAGTGGTTGTCAACCTGTGGCAACCACTTTAACCTACAGGTAAGCCTAGAATAAGGCCTAGAATAAGGCTTACCTGTAGGTGCACTGCATATCTCCCAAACCTGCACGGTTCAGGAGATATGCAGTGTTTTGCATGTGCCGACGTCATGTCGACACATGCACAGTGAAGAAACTGCCTCCGTGACGTTTCGCCACTGACCCTGTGCCGTGACTGGCGGCTCCCGCACGCATGCGCGGGAGTGACGTCACGCGACTCCGGCCATCCACAGAGCCAGAGTCGCGGCCCCAGAAGGAAGAGGGGCAGAAGATGGACACGGCCTGGAGCTGGCAGATCGATGGGGGCCGCAGGCTTCGTTTGCAGATAAGTGGCACATAATGGGCTACCAGGAATTTTGTACATTTTGCCATGTATGAATCCACTGTTAATGATTTTAGTGTATTTTTAGCGAAAATATTGTTTTGTTAAACCTTAAAAATCAATAGCACCTTCTTTTTATTTTACTGCCCATGTGCTTTCAAAAAATGTATGGTTTGGGGGGGGGGGGGGGTCTTTTACAAACTCTGAAAGCTGTATGTGAAAAGGGAAAACACCTAGATTTTCAAAGCAATTTTTATGTACATCTGATGTTTCACCATTACTCAAAAAGGAGCAATTTAAAATGTACAAATATTTGTTATTAACTCAATACAGGTTAAGCTTTTATATTTAGTAGGAGTTTAGCAGGAATTTTGTAAAATTTGCTGTGTTTGTATCTGCTAATAATGATTCTAGTGTATTTTTAGCAAAATATTGCTTTGATAAACATTTGCGAAAATATCATGGGCCCTTAAAAATCAGTAGCACCTTCTTTTTATTCTACTGGTCCTATGCTTTCGGAAAATATATGGGTTGAGGGGTCTTTAGCAAACGCTGTAAGGGAACAATGAAAACCTTCAGATTTTTAGAGAAATGTGGTTATTTACATTTTTGCGTACTTTCAGTTTTCACCATTTTTCAAAAAGGCGTAATTTAAAAACTACAAATATTTATTAATTAGCTCAATACAGGTTAAGCTTTGATATTTAGTAGTAATTTAGCAGAAATTTTTAAAAAATTTGCTGCGGTTATACCTGCTAAAAATTATTTTAGATTTTTTTTTTGTGAATGTATTGTTAAACATTTGCGCAAATATCGTGAGTCTTTTAAAAATCAGTAGCATCTTTTTATCCTACTGGTCCTACCTATGCTTTCAGAAAATCTATGGTTTGGGGGGGGGGGGGGGGGCTCTGAAAGCAGTAAGGGAAAAATAAAAAGGCAATGGAAAAATTGCAAAAATGGCCTGGCAACCTGAGTGTAAAAATGGAGCACAGGACCTGGAAGCGAAAGGGTTAAAAGGCTTTGCAGGTTACCAGTTTAGATTTACAGTGGAGGTCTGGTGCTATAAGTATTGCTCTGGCAATCGCAATGATACCTCACGTGTGGTGCGATTATTGTTTACATATGCGTGTGGGACCAACGTGTGCGTTCACCACTGCGTGTGAGCACAGGGTAACAGGCGCTTTTAAAAAAAAAAATTAATTTTATCTTTACAGTGTTTAAAAAAAAAAGAAAATTTTTGATCACTTTTATTGCCGTCAAAAGGAATTTAAACATCCCTTTTAAAGGCAATCGCAATGTCATGCACGCTCTATGGAGAGACGGGGGCTCTACCAGACAACCCCCCCCCCCATCTCTCCTTTGGGCTCCAATGCAGCCGATCAGACACCGATCGGTCCGATCAGCTGCTTCACTGGCCGCTATACGGCCTGTATACAAAGGACCGGAAGTGATGACAGTCAACACTCGCTGGTTCTGAGGTCACACAGTGGGAGGAACAGCTTCAGTTCCTCTCACTGTGAGGCCGGACATGGCTGCTGCAAGTCGCATGGTACCCCCTTCCACCACTTGTAGAAGTATTCCAGCGGCTGCCCAGACACTCATGAATACTTTTACATGAAAAAGAATCGCCAGCTGTAGAAAATGACATTGGGATCATGGCTGTAGCCTCAACCATGATCCTGGTACACCCACTTCCCTACCAGGATGTATATATACAGTGGCCGGTAGGGAGGTGGTTAAAGTGATTTGTACGGTCTGTTTTTGTTCTATAAAAATAAATATGTTATACTTACCTGCTGTGTGCAGTGTTTTTGCACAAAGCAGCCCAGATCCTCCTCTTCTCGGGTCCCTCTTCGGCACACCTGGCCCATCCCTCCTGTCGAGTGCCCCCAGAGCAAGCAGCTTGCCATGGAGGCACCCGAGCCAAGCGGCAGCTCCGTGTTTCTATTCAGGCATAGAATGGCATAGAGATGGGGCTCAGGAAAGCCGAATTGCGCAAACCGCCGTACCCGTATATCGGTTTGTGAATGTGGTATAGCGGGAGCTGGTCCGCGTTGTTGGGTAGAGGCAGAACGGGGATCTGCCTTTGTAAACATTGCGTGTCCCTGTTCTGCCAGATGACATGGCAGGGATCTACTGTTCCCTGTGATCGGGAACAGCGATCTGTCATGCCCTAGTAAGCCCATCCCCCTACAGTTTGAACACGCTGAGGGAACACAGTTAACCCCTTGAACACCTTCTAGTGTTAACCCCTTCCCTGCCAGTGTCATTTTTACACTGATCACTGCATTTTGCCGTAACGCAAACAATGGCTTGGTCAGGAAGTGGGTAAATCCTTCCGGTTCTGAAGTGGTTAAGGTTTGAGCTGTTAAGTAGATCAGCCTTTTTCAACCAGGGCGCCTTGAGGTTTCCTCAGGGGTGCCTTGGCAAAATGCCAAAAATTTGCCCAAAAATTGTATACAAGTCGGCATATGGTTGAAGCCTGCCTTTTAGTTACACGAAGCCACAGGTTTTCATTGTGCACCATTACAACCTTCTAGTTGCTGGCGTCCTAATGACCAGTGGCATCATTCGTTGATGAGGAGGATGTCAGTTGCCTGCATAGCATCCTTGTTTGACTCTCCCCATCAGCCTTGGGGCACATTAGCTAAGTGATGGAGAAAAACTGAGGGAGAAGAGAAACACTGGAATACTAGTCAGTACCCGTTTTCAAAAGTGTATTTGCTTGGGAAGAATAAATCACCTCTATCGTTGGGTGTCCTACCTGTGTGGATGTTGCTGTATAATGTAAAACTATTAGAATAATTTTTACATTTTACAGTGGGGTACCTTGAGATTGTCCATAATTTTTAAATGGTGCCTTGACTGAAAAAAGGTTGAAAAACACTAAAGTAGATAGATCCCTTGTTGTTTTATGACCTCATTTTGGTTCCTAACGTAGTTTGTTTCTAGGGTTGGCAATTTAATTGTGGTTCTGTGATATGTGTCTAATATAAGAATGGTAACTATGTCTGTATAAACAGGTTTTGGATGAAGCTGACAGGATGCTAGATATGGGGTTTGAACCCCAGATTATGAAGATACTGATTGACATTCGACCTGACAGACAAACTGTAATGACAAGGTAAATTGTGTTTCAATAACTATTCATTTTACATCCTTGGATGTGTGCCATGGGGTTTATGCATGTAGTACCGTACTTTATATTAAATATTTAGGCTAGCTTGTACTAGAGATGGGCTATCACAAAGAGGAGGCTTTGTTAGGATTTGTCGATCACATCGGTACTGAGAAGAGAATAAACAGGGTGGCATTCATAAACGCTTGCGCTGCTGTGGATGCTTGCCAGACAACTGTCAACTTCATTCAAACTGGTAAGCTGTTTTACTTGCCAAAAGATGTTTGCCTGTTCAGTTCAGAGATTTACACATCTCTGCCCCAAAGCACAGCCTTGTCTGGCAGGGAAGGGGATCAGATTTCTGTCTGCTGCAGTTAGGTAATACAGGTATTATTTCTCCCCCAGCCTGCGAGGGGGCAGTGAACAGAAAAGCAGCAGACTGATGAGCTAATCTTTCACTCTTTGTGCTGCTTCTCCCTCTGCTAGTTTATGCTCTGCTGTGTAAGGACTGCAGTAGACTAATACCACGTTAAATTCAGGTACTGAATTGCCCATAACATTGACTAGCCACCTAATATCGAGTAGCACCCACTTTTGCCTCCTAAACAGCCCTGACCCGTTCAGTCATAGACTCCAGGACCCAAGGTTTCCCAGTAGAACATGGCCCAAAGCATCACACTGCTTCTGCCGGCTTGCCTCCTTCCCATAGTGCATCCTGGTGCCATGTCTTTCCCATGTAAGCAACACTCACGCACCTGACCATGCCACATTCTTTCATTGCTCTGTGGGTCCAGTTCTGATGCTCATGTGCCCATTGTAGGTGATTTTGGCTGTAGATATGGGTCAGCATAAGCATCCTGACCGGTCTGCGGTTACACAGCCCCATACACCACAAACTGTGATGCACCTTGATGTCCTGACAACTTTCTAGCATTTACTTGACTCAGAAATTTGAGCTACAGTATATTGGATTGAGTTTAGCTTTAAAGTAGAACTCCAGGTTTATTATGCTAAGCTGCCCAAACGTGAACTATTTAATTACATAACTATGTGCTGTAACATACTGCATTAGCTGCATAACAAGTCATTGGTGTGGTGTTAAACCTCAGTATGGGAACTAGATAGTCTGGTTGAATGCTTCTCTGCCATTCTGGAGAAGCTTTCTATTTTTATTAAGCAAATACAAATCTGATTGGCTGAGGTGGAGAAGCAGGATGATAACGGCACATTTTTTACCCCAGCCATCAGAGGAAGCCTTTGGAAGTTTTTTGTTCATTTATAAAAAAAATACAAGACTTCTGAATGATGGAAAAGCATTCAGCCTAACTCTATTTAGTTCAGACAGCAGTCGGGAAGATGCCCATAATGCTGTGGAACACAGAGGCACTTATTGTATCTAAAGCTTTAGGAATGGAATTCTAATCTTAAGTGTAATCCTAGATCTATTATTTTTTAAAAAAAAATGAAGTCCAGATCTAAAATATCTAATTGTACAGGTCTAAATGTTTAGCTAATCACAATTTAATTACTGAATTATGCAGTCATAGCATTGCAGAAGAGTTTTTAAAGTTGACAAATCTCAGGCCAGACTGTCAGTGCTACTAAAACATTACAGTTGGCACCAAGTGTTTTAGTGTGCTTTATGCTCCAAATAACAGTACAGGTCCTCAGGCCACTTGTCATCTTTGGCGCTTTTTAACCACTTGCCGCCCACCTCTCTATGCTGCCTATCAGTGCAGCCTCATCAGTGCCCACCAGTGCTTCCTCCTCAGTGCAGCCTAGTCAGCGCACATCAGTAAAGGAGAAAAATTACCTGTTTGCAAAATGTTATAACAAAATATGAAAAACGTCTTTTTTTTTTTTCTCAAAATTTTTGGTCTTTTTTATCAGTGGTGATAAAATACTACCAATACAAAGCTCTATTTGTGTGAAAAAATAACACTTTCATGTGGGTACAGTGTTGCATTCAGAGTGTGAGCGCGCTGAAAGCTGAAAATTGGCCCTGGCAGGAAGGGGGGTATAAGTGCCCAGTAAGCCAAGTGGTTAATGCGGCATTATTTTAAATTCTGCTTGTTGCATTTTTGGTGCAGTTTCCAGCAAGTGCACCTTCCACGGGGATGATTAGGGATGCATAATCCATCAATAACTCACTACCCCAATGGGAAAAAAATGTACGGTTTTCACAAGGCATTGTTCGCCAGGCCTTATGCAGCCTGGGCATTGATTGACACAGCCTTTCAATCTCAGAGTCTGACAGCTGCTGTTGGACAGTCCACCTAGCGGTATGTATGTTTATAGTAGTATATAGGCAGGGATGGATGCCCGGAATGCAAGCAGTGTGCATTCCAGGCATACCTCCGGTATACCTGTGCCCTGCAGCCACAACTAACTCAGGAGCTTCGAGCATAGGTGCGTAATGCTCAGAGTGCGTGAGGCCTAAAGTGGTCTTTCTGCAATAATGTGCACTTGCTTGTGTGTGCTGGTTTTCTGGAGACTTTTTTTGTTCTTTGTGTTCCTTTGCGGTTAGTTCTTATAAGACTCTTGGCTGCACAGTTCTGGCTGCCATTTTCTACCAGAAGTGCAAGCTGATAGTTCCATGCTCCTGCCAAATAAACTGTTGCCTAACTCCAAAAAAAAAAAAAACGCTTTTGGAACTCAGCACTGCCTCCCTCAGACTGGACATGTTAAACCCCCTTAATCTAGATTCATTCTGTGAGTACCCTGCAGGGGAAGACCCTCATTTAGCAATGGAGGATTGCCAGCACCTGGCAGTGGGAACACGTGGGATAGACTGTGGAGACCATGGTTAGTCTGCCACAGACCCAGACTAATGGAGTCAGAGGAGGCTAACTGCTGCAAACCTCACCTTCCCCTGATTAAGGTTCGTTCTACCAAATCACAGCCTCACACTTACTATGGCATAAAACCAGGGAAAAGCATGCTTTCTGCCAGAGGTACTTCAAGATATCGCTCTTTGACTATTTAAGTAAATTACTTCCTTGTGCTCTTGCCGTAGATATGCCTAGTGCTACACAGCCCCCATATACTCAAAAATGCTCTAACCAGAGGAACTTCTGTAGAAAGCCCTTTCCTACTCTGATTTAGGCAAGTTGGGCCTTATATACAATGACTGGTTAAACTGGGTTATTCCCCCTCTCGACAATTTTTGAAGCCTTGTATCCTATGGACACAGAATTTAACAAATTTCCATCCCCTCTGTGGACCTGGCTATTCTTGTACTAAATACCAAATCTACGATTTCTGTTGAGGGTACCTCCTCTAAAGATTCGGTGGATAGGCATTTTGAGATTCTTTTTTTAAAGCCTCCATGGCGCTAGCAGGCACTGCCCTATAGCCGACCGGTGTCACCTTAGTGATTGCCCAAAATATGGCTAACTGGACCAGAGAATATCATGACAATAGATGACCCAAATCTTTACTCTGTTAAAAATGTTCCCTTTGATCCTAATATTGTGTGTGGAAGCCCTAAAGAACCTGATTTGTTAGCTCTTTGTGCATATGAACACAATCCTATGGCTTTAAACCTGGTTAACTGATCCATAGTGGGAAAGATGCCTTATGTGCATGCTTTTCTTTGGCAAGTCCTTCAATGAATACATTAACCACTTGCCTACTTGACACTTTTACCGGCTTCCTGCCCAGGCCGATTTTCACCTTTCAGTGCTGTTTTATTTTGAATGACAATTGCGCAGTCTTGCAGCACTTTTCACGCAAATAGAGCTTTCTTTTGGTGGTATTTATTCACCACTGAGTTTTTCGTTTTTTGCTAAGCAATAAAAGTAGGAAAAAGTAAAAAAACATTTTTCTTAGTTTTAGTATAAAATTTTGCAAACAGGTAATTTTTCTCCTTCGCTGATGAGGCTGCAGTTATGGGCACTAATAGGCGGCACTGATGAGCATTGATTGGTGGCACTGATTAGGCAGCACTGTTGGGGCTGCACTAATCAGTATACTGATGATCAGTACCCTGATTATCAGTGCAGATGTCCCCTTTCACACTAGCTGGTTACGGGCTCTCTCCTCACGATGTGACAGCGCGTGAGCAAAGGAATGCCGAGAGCCAATAACAAGTCTGTTATGATCAGCTGTGATTGGACACAGCTGATCACGTGGTAAAGAGCCGCTGAATGGCTATTTACCCCGATCTGTGATCAGCTATGTCCGGAAGACACAGCGGTCAGTGTGCTACAGCGGTCAGTGTGTGCCACAGCGGGCACAATCACGGGAGGATGCAATATGACGCCCTGCCAGAACTGGCCGACCGTGCTGTAGCCACCATCTTGCTATAGCGCGGTCGGCAAGTGGTTGAGGCTACTGATGAGGGTTCAGGCTCCATTATCCAGCCTCCCAATTCACTCTGCATTCTGTATCTCCTATTGTAGAGATTTCATACATTTGCCCTATCTTCTACTGCAGGTCCTTCCGATCTTGGCAAACGGTCTCTTTCTAAGCCTACCAGAGCTGTTAAAAGCCTTCCTCACACTAAAGGTTTGACCCCTCTTATGGAGGCAATGGTGTTGTCTAACACTTACCCAGCCATCTTCTCTTTACCTGTTCCAGGAGATGTGTAATTTGTTTATTTTGGTCTTATCCTTTCCCTTTATTTATCTCTACACTAAGGAAAGATCACACTTTTTTTAAGCCCATTGCCACTATTTTCATAATGGGTGTTTGCCTCCTATCCTACTTTCCAGTGCTCACTAACCCTTGCACAGGAACTCCTCTCCTGGAAGGCTCAAATTCCACATTGCTGAAGATTCACTGGTATGAACTATTTTTTTTTTTTTTTTTTTTCCTTTTCTTTCCTCTTCCCTTTTTTAAGTCTCTCTTTTTTTTTATTAATAGTATTACACAAAAAAACTGATAAATAGTATCTGGCAGACTTGCAGATAAGTTACGAAAATATCCCCCATTCGACGCGGCTTCTCTCATCCCCACGGCCCGGCATTGCGTGTTCAATAGCAAGGTGGGGGTGGAATTTCTTCTTTTTTTTTTTTTTATTTAAATATACAAAGTGATTTTTATGGACTGCATTTCGCTGCTGGGTATGGGAGGTATGGGTCTCGGTTCCCCAGAAGCAGCAGAGGAATTAAGAGAACATTACAGTGTTATAGATCTAGATCAGTGGCACATAGAAAAAGGACAGGAGTGACTATAGTATGGACGGGACGTAGGGAGGGGCAAGTTAATCGTAACAGGGACGACTGTGACACAGGTGAGAGAAAGAGCAGAAAAACACGCCCTCCTTCAAAATCAGGCAAATTAACTTAAATTTAGCCTCAAACACGCACAACAAACGCACAATACTGCTTTCTCCTTCAGACGAAAAAAAAAAAAATGACCTAGGAATTTGATAACATACAAGCACCCCAGTTTTCAAGTATATCAAAATTCCTGCACCTGTTTTGAGCAGGGCTTAGAACTTGCCCTGGAAATGGCAAAAAAAAAAAAAAAAAAAAAATGCCAGTGCAAAAACAAGCCGGACCAGGAGGGAGGACTGGAGACGAGAGGAGCTTACCCTCCCTCGCCAGGCCCTGATGAATAGGATTCATACTGGAATGTGATGCAGAGGAATCAAGATTCTTGTTGCTTGCTGAGGGCCCGGATATTACAGTATAGAGGTCAGAGATTTTTTTTTTTTTTGGAGTGAGCTGTCCTCTTGCGCACACACACACAATCTTTCAAGGAGTGGAACGTTTGTGGAGGGTGGGGTGCCAAAGCTTGCATGGAAGGACATAGGATTCAGGACACACTCAAGTCATACAAAGTCTTTTTTTTTTTTTAGGCACTTAGATTTTTTTTTTGGCTGGTGTAGGCCCCAGGTTGTAGTCGTAAAACCAGTTTGGCAGTTTTTACTGGCCATCAAACCGCTGGGCTTTTCGTTTTACGAAAAAAGGAAAAAAAAACATTTGTAAAGAACAAAAAAATAAAACACGTGCCATCATCTTCCCCACTTGGCACCTGCTTCGTGCCCAAGTTTTGGGGATACCGCACGTGCCCGCCTAGCTCAGATCTAGTTTTCCTTGGCTTTGCCGTTCTTGGCCTTTCCGTTTTGGTAGATTTCCCCGTTGGATGCTGCTTGGCTGGATTTCGGGAGGCGTTTTCCTTTGGTGTAGGCCTGGTACCAGAAATTGGAAAAGAGCATGAAGAAGACCGTGCCGTAGATCCAGATGAGGTGGATGAAGATGGGGAATTGGTAGTCGCAGGAGGACATGAAGTAATACTGAGTAATGTGGATGGAGACCAAGACGAACTGAATCAGCTGGATGGCGGTCATGTGCTTCTTCCACCAAAGATACTTCTGGAAGCGTGGCCCCGCAGTGGAGAGTCCGTAGTAGAAGTACATGATGACGTGGACCAGAGAGTTGATCATGGCGTGGAAGGATCCCATACCACCTGGACCAAACTTAACGCCCCACCACCAGCTGCAGGGCAGAACAGAGTGATGGAAGATGTGCAGAAATGTAATCTGGCCGTTTTTCTTCCTCAGCACAAAGAAGACGGTGTCAAGGAGCTCAATGAATTTGGAGAACAAGAAGAGCCAGGCCACTTGTACCATCCGCATGGCCATTGGTGAATCTGATTGGTCCACAGGGTCACACTTCCAGGTGTATCCAGTCAACCAGCCGGACATGAGAAACTCATAAACAATATAACCGGACAGCCCCACCAGGCTGAAGTTGTACACCACCATCAAAGGCTTCAGGTCGAAGGGCTTCCTATTGGCCATCAACCGCGGCCCCAGAGACAGGACGAAGTAGACATAGAACAGCAGAATGGAGCCAGGCAGGAAAGGCGAGTGCATGAGGGGGTAATGGCCTATCCTGGGGTCTGCTCCTTTCATGAAGTCGTGATAGCGCTGCACCCATTGTGAGAGGACGGCCTCCATCTTTACAGCTCCTCACAGCCTGGTGGTGCGGTGCGGGGTGAGTGACTCTCCTGTGCCCTCCTGAGCCTGACGGAGAGAAGGGTGAAAGAGGGAGAGGAGGAAGGGGTATGAACTATTTTAGTTGTCAGGCTTCCCATGAGGTTCCCTCTGACACAGCTATTTGTCAGAATTATAGTTAATATACTTGCAAAGACCCCAGCACATTTGCATCCAAATCTCTTATGCCATTGGTGTCTTCCCTGGTGCAGGTTATTTTCCCCTCCTGTTACCTTATCCATTTAGACTTTCTCTTACTGAAGTGATTGACTACTTCCATTCACTATGGTGCTGAAATATTAGTATTTTTTGCTTAACCCCTGGATAACAAGTAGATCCCTTTCAGTTTGTTGTGTCATCTAATTTCTGACAGCCCTGCCTTCCAAACTCCCTAAGGGCTGTGCTTCACGCCTTTTTTTGTTGTCCGGAGAAAAAAAAAAAAAAAATTGTTGTCTAGGTAAGAACATATTTCCAGACACCCTTTTCGCAGGACAAATTTGTGTCTGGTTCATGGGAAAAACTTTTGTTGAGACCTTGTCGGTGCTATCTGTTGCCCCTTGAGATTATAGCTTTTTTTCTCTTATGCGGATTATGCTTAGACAGAGCAGGGGTAGTTCATTTCTCTCAGGCTACCAGTTTCTAATCACATCTACCCGAGGAGGTTAGTTACACAACCCAGAACCCAAACTACCCTGTTTTGCCATGATAAAACCTTCCTGACTTTGCTCTCAAGCCCTGTCCTGAGCTCCAACATACCCTTTTGCATTCCTTCAAAGGGGGGAAATACATCATCGGCTGCCATTTAATTGAGAAAAATAGGTACCAGGTGAACATAAGCCTTACACTGGGATAACACAACATGAAAAGCTGATGTGCAAATGCAAAAAAAATATATATAGTGTCCAAAAAACGTCTACAGAGGATGAAAATGGGCACTAAAAAGCCAGACAAGTTGAACAATTAAAAAAATAATAAAAATTGATAAGTATCAAAAATGGAATAAGAGCCAAAAGCAGTTTAAAAGGCGGAAAAATACTCCTAAAAGCAAACGATTTGGAGTCCAAAAAAGTCCTTGCATTAACCCCTTCCCAGGGTAAAACAAATGTGAATGCCTAAGCACAATTTCGCAACTTTTGACATGTATTAGTAAAACCGTACATATCATTACAACTACTTTGTGCATCTTTGTGGATTATACAATATTTTTTTTTTTTTTTTAGGACAAATTGGGCTTAAATTTGATGGTGAATGATAATGGATGCCTTCTGATTTGGTATCTTTTATTTATAAAAGGAAAACTGTCCCAAAATGTTAAAAAAAAAGATAATCTTTTCTCTTTCGTTCATTGACGGACGCAGCCACTTATCCTTGACATGTGGGGTTATGCACCTTTCACTAGGAGTGGACTAGACAGAATGTAGTTCAGCTAAAAGCAGACACAGCCCCTCCCAGGGGGCAGTCCTCACTTGGCATAATCCCTCCTTCCCTGCTTAGCAACTCAGTTTTTTCTGCCTAGTGCAAGGTGTAGGACCTGGCTCCCTGCTGGGATCTGCGGTTCCCCATTCTTTTTTTCTCAAGCCTTCTGATGAAGAATGCAATCAAGTAGCCGGCTGGGTGACAGGCTGGATATCCTAGATCCAGATAGTCTCCCCAGCACAGGCACTGCACGCGAACCGACCTTTAGCTGCATGCGGGGTTGGCTGCTCGTTCAGTGCGTGGCGGCCGGCTGGTTAAACGTCCCGCCAGCGCACTTAGGCCCAGGTCCTCAGGCTCGTGTCACGGGTGTCGCATGGCCGGCAGCTCCCCCTGAATCGGCGGGGTGGCAGGTCTGTCTCGGGTGGCAACCCCCTAAGCACGTCTGGATGGGTAAGTACGCTCCCCCGGGGTGCGGGGAGGGCAGGCGGGTTCTCCCCCCGGGTGTTAGGCTGGCGGGCTGGTTCCCCCTTTCCCCCCCCCCCCCCCGTGCTGCATGGCCGCTGCACTTTTCCCCTCCCATCCCCTCCAGGGGTCCCCTGGGACGTGGGGGCCCTTAGTGGCACCCCTTACCTTCGGCGTGGCCGGCCGCATGGTCGGTAGCGCAGCCGACGCCATTTTGCAGCGGTCCAGCCACCATTTTCCCGTAGCCAGCCACATGTTCGGCCTCTATTGCTGATCGCGCCCACCATTTTTTGTGGCCGGCTGCGTGTTTTGGCCTTTAGTGTGCATGGTGGCCATCTTGCGGTGGCCCATGCATTTCAGTACAGCTTGTATGTGTGGGGGGGGCGGTTCCCTGGCCTTCTGGCGCTGGTTTACCCCCCCGCACAGTAATTAATACTGGTCACAGCCCTGTCCCTGCATGACATGCGGGGAAGTTTAGTGTGCACAGGCCTGCCTCGGCAGCAGCACGTGCAGGGAAAAGGCAGCACCCTCCCCTTTTCACGTCGCCGGTACGTCGTGCCCCCCCCCCCCCCC
>BLSH010127324.1:111925-122755 GCA_018402905.1 Glandirana rugosa | reverse complement strand
AAGGCAGCATATTCAGCGATGGGTGGCAGGTGGTAAGTCCCCCCCCCCCCCCCCGGGGTTACCTTGCTGTGGGAGTCCTGCGTAGTCTTGGTGGGTGGTGCCTGGTCTCATGGTACTACAAGTCCCAGTTTGTGGGCCTTGTTACCAGGGTGGGTTACATTGGTAGCCGATGCAGGTGCCGCCCCATTTGACCTCTCCGTGGCGATTAGGGACTGCGAGGCGGTCCTGGGTTTCCCGGGCAGGGACTTGGGCATATGGGGGGCCGTACCCCCCTTCTGCCTCTGGGATGAGTCAGACCCTGACGGGGGCCCTCCTAGGTCGGGGGCCCCCCTTGGGATGTCGATGGTGTGTTCCCCGTATATTATGGAGGGGTATGTCGCGGCTACTGCAGCGCACGGGAAGGCACTAGACAGCGCCCTGATCGTCAGCGGATGACCGGTGGCAGTTATCCTGTGCTCTCGGACATGTTACTTCATGTAGAGTGTAGCCTGGCCCGCGTCACTGGCGGGCCGGCACCGGTCCGCCCGGCAGTGACCCCCTTCTCCCGTTGTCGGGGGCCACGAGTTCCGGTTTGGCTGGTCCCTTGCAGGGAGGGCCGTCCCTGTTGGGCCGCTTAGCCTGGCCATGTGGCTGTGGGTTCCCCAGGTGTCCTACTTGGAGTGCAGCTGCGGTAACTGGGAGTGGTCTCAGCCCCCCTCTGACCACGATCTTGGGGGATCAGCTGGGCAGGTAGTGGTTGGCTCATCTACCTTCCACAGTTGATTCCGTGGGTTTGATTCCCAGGTGCCACCTGTTGCAAGTTTGCACTGTATGTTAGAAACTATGCAGATGCTGATACCCTCCTTTAGTGGCACGCCGTCCTTAGGCCCAGCTGACAGGAGCGCTGAGTCTGCTGTCAGATCTGGGTTGTTCTGGCAGGGTCAGCTTTTCCCCGGTATGGTTCCACTCAGGTGTTGTAAACGCTCTTGGAACGGGCTAAGCTTTCGCTCCGCGAAGCTGCTTATGAGGGTTCCTCTTGCATAGGTGGGGCACGCTGGCCGGCTCCTTCAGGGCCTAGATGTCCGCTTCGCTAGCGTCCTGTCGGTTAGGCAGGCCCTGGCAGTCTTCCCTTCTCAACTAGGTGGCTCTTGGAGCCACGTTGGAGGTAGGAAGCCCCGTTGCACTGGTCACTCCTTGGTGGCCCAGAAGAGGTCTCTTTTCCTCCGTTACTTCTGCCATTGGGCTAGGGCTCCCTGCCCATCAGGGATCCTGCAGGTTGGCGGAAGTGTCCCTGGCAGCATAGGTGCGACGGGCCAGGAGACAAGTCCTTCTCAGCGTGAAGGGTTGTCCCTACCCATGGTTTTGGTGTGGAGATGCCAGCGGTCGATGACGTTTCTGAATTTCGGTCTGCTGGGTAATTTTGTCTGGGTACAAAATGGGATTTCGTTCCCGTCCTCCCGGGCAGACTGCTGGCCTGGCTAGGAACCGGCTTCATCAAGGGGTGGATACCCTTGTCCCGTCCTCAGGGCATGCCATGATTTACTCCGTCCTGCTTATGGTCGGAGGAGAACGGGGCCCGGGCGGTATGGCTCGGTGCCCCTCCACTGTCTGGTACGTGTATGTCTGGCCACCATAATGGTGGCGCACCAGGGTCTCTTCCTGGTTTATCTCGACAGGGCAGTGGCACATCTGCGTATCACCCTGTGTGCCCTACGCCGGCGTTTCCTGTGCCTTGACGGTATTGGAGCTTCACTACATAGGTATGGCTCTCCCCGTTTTACCTGGTTTCTGTGCCTCGGGTCCTGGCTCGGTGAGGCTGAGGGGCATCACGGTGGATCTGGCCAACCTGCCCTAGCGGTCGAAGTCGGCTCCAGCCCTGAGGGCCAAGGTGGCAATCGCCAGGCGCACGCCGTGGGAGTCTGGCTGGGTGCCACTTCTCCTGAAATCGGTGTCGGCTCAGTCACACCGTTTGGAAGCTCTGGGTCTGATCCAAGATTCAGTCCGGATGGAGGTCTTTTCCTTCCTATGACCAAGCACAGACGCTTTAGTTGGCGGGTCGGTCCCTGCTGTTCCTAAAGTGGTTCCCCATCCCCCTTGCAGGTGGCTTCTGGGGCTCTGGCTTTCCTCCCTGGTGGTGGTCCCATTTGCGCAGTGTCACACTCCTGCTCAGCAGTAAAAGGTGTTCTTCTGCAGTGGGACAAGTCTTCCTCATCCCTGGTTCGGTTGATCAGGTTGGACTGCCAGGCCGGATCCTCAGTACTATGGTGGTTGCGGGCCCCGGCCCTGCATTTGGGGAAGTTTTTTCTTCCCTGTTTTTAGACGGTGGTCGCTACGGACACCAGTCTGCCGGGCTGAAGTCCTGGGGGTGTTGCAACCTAGGGTCGCTGGTCCCAGGAGGAGTCTCGTGTCCAGGTGCATTTCCTGATCTTCGGGCCATCTGGCTTTGCCTCTCCCGCTGGTCGGGGAGGCTGTAGTTTTGTCGTGTCTGAGCTCAGTCGGATATTGCCATGGGCGTGGCATATGTGGAGCAGCAGGGCGGGACAAGACGCTTAGCTGCTACTTCGACGGTGGCTTTCGTTGTGCGATGGGCACAACTTCACGTGCTGGTGATCTCCGTTGTTTACATTTCAGGCGTTGAGAGTTGGCTAGTGAGTGCCCTGGTCGTGTGAGGTTGGTTCAGGGGATGGTCCCTGAATCCGGCTGTGTTCTGGCAGATCTGTCTGCGGTAGGGTACGCCAGTCGTGGTTCGGCTGGCACCCCGGCGGACTCGGAAGGTACAGACCTTCTTGAGCTGAGCGGGGGCCCGTTGGCTGACGCGGTAGGTGCCCTTGCGGCTCTGTGGATCCGTCTACAGTTCACCTATGCTTTTTTTTTCCTTCTCATGCTGCTCCCGCGCCTATGCACTTAATAGAAGCGGAGGAAATACTCGCCATTCTCGTGGTGCCGGATTGGCCCCGGAGGCCCGGGTACGCCGACATGGTGCGGTGGTGGTGAATGCTCCCTGGCGTCTCCAGGATCTGCTTCCCAGGGCCCCATCTTGCACCCTTGCTTTACTCTCACTGGCTTTAACGGCCTGGCTATTAAATCCCAGGTGTTAAGGATAGGGGACTCTCTGATTCAGTGATCCCCACTATGCTCAAGGCACGTAAGACCACTTCGCGTAAGTTTTATCACCGCACCTGGAAGGCTTACATTGCCTGGTGCGAGGTGGGGGGGTGGAACCCCTGTTCCTTTTTAGTGGCTCGGGTGCTGGCCTTCCTTCAGCAAGGCCTAGATCACAAGTTGGCATTGAGCACACTTAAGGGACACATTTCTGCCTGGTGATTCTTTTTCAGCGTCCTTTGGCGACGCATTCATTGATTTGTACCTTTGTTCAGGGGGTTCGTCATGTCGCTCCCCAGGTACGGTCGCCTTTGGCGCCTTGGGACCTTAATCTGGTTCTCTCAGTGCTTCAGAAGCCGCCTTTCGAAAATATCAGGGAAATTTCCCTGCAGCTGCTTTCGCAGAAAGTGGCTTTCCTGGTGGCCATTACATCCGCCAGGCGGGTGTCTGAGCTTGAGGCTCTGTCCTGTAGGTCTCCGTACTTGGTCCTACCTACATAGGGACAAGGCGGTTTTGCGCCCTTCTCCTTCCTTCTTACCGAAGGTGGTTTCTTCTTTTCACATCAATGAGGACATTGTCCTCCCTTCGCTGTGTCCACGACCATCTCATCCTAAAGAGGTTGCTTTGCACTCCCTGGATATGGTTAGGGCTCTGCGGGTATATCTGGCGGCCATGGCCTCTTTTCGGAGGTCGGATGCGTTTTTTGTCGCGGCGGATGGTCCGTGCAAGGGGATGGCGGCCTTCTCGGCCACTATTTCCCATTGGATACGATAGATGGTGACCCGTGTGTATGCTGTTCGGGGCCAGGAGCCCCCCTTTCCGGTCACGGCTCACTCTACCAGGGCAATTAGTACTTCCGACATCAGGCGTCGGTTTCTCAGGTGTGCAAGGCGGCCACTTGGACCTCGGCGCACACTTTTCAAAATTGAAATGTTGCAGCGTTCTCAAATGCTGCTTTTAGCCGCAATGTTTTGCAGGCGGTGGTGTGAGGCGCGTCTGGCACCTCACGGAGAACTCTTTCGTTGGGTACAGTTATTGTTGTGTTGCCCACCCCTCGTTTTGACACTGCTTTGGGACATCCCCCACATGTCAAGGATAAGAGGCTGCGTCCATCAATGAATGAAAGAGAAAATAGGATTTTTTTGACTTACCGTAAAATCCTTTTCTCTGAGTTCATTGACGGACACAGCACCCACCCATCTTTGTTTTGAGTTTGTACTGCTTGTTACGAACTGAGTTGCTAAGCAGGGCAGGGGGGGGTTATGCCAAGTGAGGACTGCCCTCTGGGAGGGGCTGTATCTGCTTTTAGCTGAACTACGTTCTGCCTAGTCCACTCCTAGTGAAAGGTGCATAAACCCCACATGTCAGGGATAAGAGGCTGCGTCCATCAATGAACTCAGAGAGAGAAGGATTTTACGGTAAGTCAAAAAAATCCTATTTTTTTTTCCTTTTTAATATAGCTGTATATTCCTTGCTACTACCATAACCTTCCACCAAAGAATAAATTCTGCCTCTGTTGACTGCAGCAATACCACGTTTGTGTATGTTGTGCTTTGTACCTGTTGTACAGCCCAGAAACAATAGTGCGCATTTTGCTTTTTTTAAAATATTTTTCTATCCTACATAAAACACACTACTAGAAAAAAAATTGTGCACAAAATAATGCTGACCCTGACCTTTTTAACCTAACCTTGACCCAAACGCCAACCCTGGCACTGACCTAGATCAAACCTTGATGTACGTATTATTTTACAGTTTTTTTCATTTTCTCCATTCAGAGAAAGATGCAATGTATCTCTCTCCTCCATTCAGCGAGAGAAAACATGAGGGAAGGGCTTCACAGTGACAGATTACTATGATGGAGGCTATCACAGTGATCAGATGACCCGTAATCTGGAGTTCTGGGTCTCGATCATCCATATGGGGCCCGGGGCTTTCAGTAAGATCCCAGTCTATGTGCTGGGTGCACACCGTGCAGTGCGTTTCCAGCACAAGGACATACGCAAATATGCGGCCCCACAGAAAAAAGCCCAGTCCAGTGGGGCTGCATATTTATGAATGCTTGGCTCCAAGGGGTTCATTTTATTATCAAACATTAAAACCGCACCTAAACTGGGATAAATGGACTCCCTGCAAGAGTGCACTCTAATACGATAATATACAGTATATAGTTGTGCTCATAAGTTTACATATCCTGGCAGAATTTGATTTTTTGGTCATTTTTCAGAGAATGAATGATAACACAAAAACATTTCTTTCACTCATGGTTAGTGTTTGGCTGAAGCCATTTATTATCAATCAACTGTGCTTACTCTCTTTAAATCATCATGACAACAGAAACCACCCAATAGCACCCAATGGCCTGATAGCATGCACACAAGTTGACACAAAGGGGTTTGAGTGGCTATTAAAGGTAACCATCCTCACCTGTGATCGGTGTGCTTGTAATTAGTGTGTGTGTGTATAAAAGGTCAATGAGTTTCTGGACTCCCGACAGACCCTTGCATCTTTCATCCAGTGCTGCACTGACTTTTCTGGATTCTGAGTCATGGGGAAAGCAAAAGGATTGTCAAAGGATCTGCGGGAAAAAGGTAGTTGAACTGTATAAAACAGGAAAGGGATATAAAAAGATATTGGAATTGAGAATTCCAATCAGCAGTGTTCAAACTCTAATCAAGAAGTGGAAAACGAGTGGTTCTGTTGAAACTAAACCACGGTCATGTAGACCAACTAGAATTTCAGCCGCAGCTGCCAGGAAAACTGTTCGGGATGCAAAGAAAAACCCACAAATAACTTCAGGTGCAATACAGGACTCTCTTAAAACATGTGGTGTGGCTGTTTCAAGATTCATAATGAGGCGGCACTTGAAGAAAGATGGGCTGCATGGTCGAGTCGCTAGAAGAAGCCATTACTGTGCAAATGCCACAAAGTATCCCGTTTACAATACACCAAACGGCACAGAGACCAGCCTCAAACCTTCTGGCACAGTCATTTGGAGTGACGAGACCAAAATTGAGCTCTTTGGCCACAACCATAAATGCTACATTTGGAGAGGAGTCAACAAGGCCTGTGAAACACGGAGGTGGATCGCTGATGTTTTGGGGGATGTGTGAGCTACAAAAGGCACAGGAAATTTGGTCAAAATTGATGGCAAGAAGAATGCAGTATGTTATCACACATACTGTAGGAACATTCATCAGCCAGGAAACTGTGCATGGGACGTACTTGGACATTCCAACATGACAATGATCCAAAACACGAGGCCAAGTCGGCCTGTCTTTGGTTACAGCAGAATAAAGGGGAGGTTCTGGAGTGGCCATCTGTCTCCTGACCTCGATATCATTGAGCCACTCTGGGGGGATCTCAAATGTGCAGTTCATGCAAGACAGCCCAAGAATTTCTAGGAGCTGGAGGCTTTTTGCCAAGAGGAATGGGCAGCTTTACCATCTGAGAAGATAAAGAGCCTCATCCACAAATACCACAAAAGACTTCAAGCTGTTGTTGATTTTAAAGGGGGCAATACACGGTATTGAGAACTGGGGTATGTAAACTTTTGATCAGGGTTATTTGGGTAATTTATGTTATGATTAAAAGAATAAGCAGTCGATTGATAATAAATGGCTTCAGGCGAACACTAACCATGGGCGAAAAATGTTTGTGTTCTCATTCATATTCTCTGAAAAATGGCCAAGAAATCATAAATTCTGCCAGGGTATGTAAACTTATGAGCATGACTGTATGTATGAAGTAATCTTCATATGAGTCAAAGAGCTCTGCCTAGTCTTATGGCATTTAAATTAAATCCCTGTAGCAACTGGTAAATCTTATAAACCCTTTTCCTATTTCTCAACATTTTGTACTCCTTGTGCAACTTTCTGGTACAGAGGACTCTTCCTTGTGCAACTTTCTGGTACAGAGGACTCTTCCTTGTTACCAGCTGGGACTCCTATAGGACCTCATGGCCAACTTGGGCTCTATCCTTTTTAAACAGAAATGCCCTGCTCTGGGGAATCCTCATAAGATCCATTTCTCCTCCTATGCCCATCAGCAGTGGTTACTTTCCTTGGACGTCTCTTCCACTTGCGGAGAGGATAGACTGAAAGCTGGTGTTCTTGCCATCAAAATGTTTCTTGTGGTCCCTTGAAACCACCTACATTTTCCTTTAATATTCTTCTGGCCAGCACAACATTTTGCCCTTTTGATTCCCTTAGGGTTTTGCCATCAGGCATGACTTATATGGCGAAGTACCATATCTTTATTGGAACCTTCCCCCTTTTCTCTTCATTCCTTACTTAAAGGTCCCTCCTTTGGGGCTTCTCCCTCTGCTTCCACCTGCCTGGGTGCTCATTTTCCCCCTTTTTCTTTTCATGGGGTTTCTATCCTCCCAGAAACAAGGCCCTCTTTTCTTTGCCTTCTCTTCCCTTCCTAAGCCCATGCCCTCATTTAAAATCATGTTCTGAGGGGGGGGGGGACAGGGGCGTGGCTACCGTCGTCGTGGCCGGACGTGTTTGAGGAGAGCTCTGCCAGCCACCCATAGAATCCATTTTAGTCCTTACTAGCAGCTCCTGCACTGTTCTTCCGCAGTTCCCAAACATCCTACAAGCATGTAGGCATAAATCGTGAACAGGGTGGATTAGATTTAAATCAAGTCGATTTAAATCACTAGTAAAAAGGCTTGATTTAAATCAGCTCGATTTACATCATCATTTTTAAAGATCAACTATCATCTCTGTCCCGCACTGACTCCTTCTCTGACCCGCTGTTGACTCAATGACGGTCCCATTCACTTTAATGGGATGGCTGGTGATGCGGCAGTGACACAACAAGGTGAGGGACATGGCTGCAGCAGTTGAGTGGATGGCCGTTAACAGTCACTGCCATGATGGATCTGAAATGACAGGTGCTCTTTAAATGTAAGGACTCATTCTTGCTGGTAGTTTGAATCTTTAATATTTGCAAACAAAATGAAGGGTCTCCTATTTAGAATTATAAGCTGTCCGGTTAGTAAAACAGTGATATCCAAACCGATTCAATCGTACAGTTTGTAGTGTACATAGATTTGACAGACAATGGGATAAAGGAATATTCCTGAACTTTGTTTTATCTCATGGTTACTGTGAAATTGTGTGAATGCATCAATGCTGTGCATGTTATCTCAGATTGCAGAGCTTTGAGTTTACCAAAAATGTAAATATTGCAGAATATACAGCCTCATGCTACATAACCAGGCTCTATTGCATGCTGAAAAAACTAAATTATTAATGTATCCAATATAGAAAACTATCTTTAGATAGACTTTTACTCCAAAAGCATCTTATTAAAATACATTTGATAATCAAAAAAATCTGATTTAAATAAAAAAAAAATCCAATTGATTTTTTTTTTTAGATTTAAAAATCATTGATTTTTATCCACCCTGATCATGAACAAGGCTAACTCCTCTACGCCGGCAGGTCGTCTCAAAGAATTTGCCCGCAAGGAGAGGCAAGATGACACATACAACCCTCCTCTCACAAGGAGCAGCGCGGTGGTTGGTTGATTCACCTCGAAAGTCGGCACATCAGCGGCGGAGAAATCGGGTAAGCTGACTCTGGAACAAGTGAATGCCGAGCTCCTCGAGGTCATCACCTCTAGCAACACCTCCATAACAGGCAAGATGGAGGAGATCAAGATCGACATAGGCCTCATAAGGCATGACATGCAGCATGTTAGGGAGAGGGTGTGAGAAACTGAGAGGAGAATTTCCACCATAGAAGATGATTTCTCCCCTCTCCCTGATCGGATGATGATTGCTGCAAAGAAACAAATCTCTTTTTGGGTCCCTGCAAAACCAGCTGTCCCTGTAGTGGCTCCTAGGCCTCTGCTGGCTAGAATGCTCAACTGTAAGGACCGTGATCTGGCGCTACGCAAGGCCCGACAGAAATGAGCGATTCAATGTGCAGATCTCGATCTTTCCTGATTTCTCGATTGAATTACAGAAGCAGAGAGCCACATTTACAGATGTTAAACAGAGTATATGAGAGAATGGGATCATTTACTCTGTCCTTCCCTGCCTGGCTGAGGGGGATTGATGACGGTCGTGTACTTTTGTGCACAACTCCAGACGCGGCCCAAGAATGGGTTGAATGCAAAACGATGTCCGCCATAATTATCCTGAGATAAAATCATTGTTTAGGGAACATCTCTACAGCCCTGTTTGTTCCTGATCTACATCATTCCTGCAACAAGTGCATAATGAAGATCCTATTATATGCAAGTCCTTTGGTTCCTTAGTTTTCAAGTGAGTACCTTTGCTACTTTAGCAGCAAATGTCTGCAGTCTTTCATTCTCCCACTGTTTGGATCATCGAATTACTGAATAGCATATATTTCCATTTGCATTTAATCATCTTCTGCAAGGAGAGGCATTTTTTTTTCCTTTTCCACTTTTTTTTCTACATTGCCTTTTTCTCAGTATGTTTTCTGCGTTCGACTTATTCTTGCCTTACCTTGTGTGTTGCTGCCCTCCTCTGGACGACTGGGAATTCTTCAGAGTCCAGTCCTCTGACTTCTGACCCTTGTGGTTGAAGAATGTGAACTCTGGTATTATTATACACAGTGTTCTGGGCATTGTATACATCTGACATTGTTCACTCTGGAATGGTTTATTTACCCTAATGGTGGTAATGTAAAATACGCTCTCGGGAGGGAGCCATCGGGAATGGCTACAACCATGAATTGCCCTCACACATGCAGTTGCAATGTGCGGGTAATGCCCCATTGAAGCTTTTTTCCTATATAATCAGTCAAATGTTACTAGTTACATTAATTATTTATGGTTTGGCTTATGGCCGAGATTATTGGACCATCTGCCACTTTGCTCAATGGTGCATATATAGTTTGTGTTATGCATAATTCCTCATTGCAATCAACCTCAGGGCTATCACCGAATTTGTTGTAAATCCTTTATAGCTTACTTGAGGTCTAACACCTGTAACTTTTTGTCATGGAATGTGAGGTCTAGGAACCCCACACAAGAGGTGATCCCCCGGCCTCAGAATCCCAGACTTTGTTTGTTTGCTTTTGGCTCCTTGGTTGCTGAATTCGGATAGAGTGATTTATGGTGGGTCTCCAACCCCCACACGAGGGCATATTCATGGTCCATCCCTAGCAGAGAACTGATTTGGCATTGGGCAATGATCAGTTTCTTACCAAATTGTCTTCCATCACCTATTTGCCTAGGGGAGTATCGGATCGCTTGCTTTTGTCGCTCTCATTCGATACTGGCACCACTGGAATTCGTACGCCTTGGCAGGTTCAGCCATTTTGGCTGTCTTTGATTGGGTCTAATGACAGGATACCAGACCAACTAATGGTTTCTTGGAAGCTCATGGCTCTTAGCAAAAAGGTAGGTAAACTATGGAAAAACGATTCTCGGTACTCGAAGGTTCTTTGGTAATCAACCAGACCATAGGACAGTAATCTGGGTTAGTTTCTGTCGGTTTTACCGACTTGGACGGTTCCGCATGCTTAAGGTCACCACGGTCATAGCTTACTCTCGCTGTTTTCGTTCGCTAGGCTATGAGGGGATCCGTTTATCCACTACCTTCTGTTAAACCATTCTTTGACTAGTAACGGGTTACGGTTTAGTCAAGAGACGATCCCTACCTGGTACTTATACGGGAGCACACCCCCAACCTCTGGGTGGTATTTAGTGAGATAGGCTTAAGTCGTTGGTTCCTCGGTTTTCGTTTGTTTGTTTCAGACCCTA
>BLSH010127324.1:91169-111915 GCA_018402905.1 Glandirana rugosa | reverse complement strand
CTTGGCAGGTTCAGCCATTTTGGCTGTCTTTGATTGGGTCTAATGACAGGATACCAGACCAACTAATGGTTTCTTGGAAGCTCATGGCTCTTAGCAAAAAGGTATCAAATGGCTGAAGTGACTAACTTTGCATCCCCAACCACCTCTAACTGTATACACTGGGAGTATATGCCTTGCCAGTACTCTGACCATGTTGCTGGCACTGCCAAAAGGAAATTATTTTATACCCAACAGAAGTCTTTTGAATGCGGTAATCAGTCTAGTCAGTTGCTGGCCGATATTGCTTGACCGTAAACAGCTCTGTAGTTAATAGAATAGTAAGTTTGGGTGGTACAGACGCCCGCATGGCTGGAGATGTACTTGCCTCCACAAATTCTATACGAGTACGTATGACTCCACCCTCACATTTACCAGCCAAGATATTGAGGTATACCTTTCTGATTTGATATTCCCTACACTGACTCAAGAACAGGATGAGGAACTAGATGCAGATATCATGGAAGATATCACGGAAGATTAGGTCAGGGAGGCAGTGGCGTCTATGGCTAAATGGAAGGCTTCAGACCCTGATGGGCTACCCTTGGAGATGTATCATAGATACCTGGATACTCTTGCCCCTGTCCTGACAAGTTTATTCCACAGCGTTTCGAGGGGGGAGACTGCCACCATCCATATACTCTGCTACGGTGGTCCATATACCTAAACCAGATAATGACCTGGCTAATTGTGCATCTTATCGACCAATTTCTTTACTGAATATTCAAGAAAAAGAAGGTATTAAGACAGTTTCTTCTGAAAACTTCTAACGAAACATCTCAATAGGAAATGGGATATTACGTTTCTTGAAACATACCTTGAACATAGAATAATACCACGGGGTTTAAGAGACAAGACAGTGCCGGCAGAGCATCTACATAATGATAGATTCCTCCCCAAATGGAAGGAGCTATGCATAAATCATGGGCTATCGGTGATGGCCTTGATTGTTGAGGAGGACAGACTGCAGCTTGAGGAACTGAAAACAGATAGACGAAAGTGTGAAAGAACTTGAAAAACTACAAGATCTCGAGGAGTTCAATAAACTCAACAAGACAATTAAATAGGAGATAGAGAAAGTTCAATTAAACCTTAAAATTACAAAACAATTCAAATACCGGAGGGACCTAGCGGACTTTGAGAAAGATGAGGTCTTTGATTTAACGAGCAGGCGTAATAGGAGCTTATCAAGAGGGCGACATCCACGTTCTCACTCTCGTAGGAGGAAAGGTGACGGTAGGAAAAACTCTGACGAAATACAGGGTGATAAGACGGTTGGTTTTTTAGATCCAGGAGAAGTGGATACCAAAAGGAATCGGATACCACCCCAAACACAAAAGGAAAACCCACCGTCTTATCCCAACCCGAATCAGGGACCTCCCAAGTCAGGAGAGGCACGACTGAGGACCAGGAGTCAGAAGAAGCATTGACCTCATCCCTGAATACAGAGGGACCTGATGATGTGAAGGTAATTAATCTATCAAACTTCCCTTTGGAGGGGAGACACATAAAGTTGCTACAAAAGGGCATGTCGTTTGCTCCTACAAGCAACATGGATGAGTTTACAGTGTATAAAGATGCGGCTCTTTTCCTAAGGAAAGTTTTATTACGCTCCTTCCATGACACTCCAAAAACCGATGAAGACAGACCCCCTCAATTAGACACCTTGGAACTAGAGGCACTTGATGCCCTGAATTCCTTGTTAGAAAAGATTGAGGGACAATCTGACGGTGAAGCGCCTGATAAACGATCACCAGACTTGAGAATACGCTCCACAAAAATGCCCCCACTTAGTAAAAATAAATGGGTAAGTCTATTTCTGGACTTGGTACAGATCGAACTCTCTAAAATTGACTGGGGACCACGTAACAGAGATAACCTGACGAAGGAAGAAAGAAGGGCTCTAAAGGAGCTACGTGAAGCCAAGGATCTGGTTATCAAACGTAGTAATAAAGGGGGCAATGTGGTGTTGAGTGAAAGTCAATATGAGGGAGAAGCTAAACGCCTCCTGGGTGATATGTCCACCTACAAGAGACTCACCACAAATCCCTTCCCTGAGATAGTGAGAAAGGTCAACGAAAAAATATCCTATGCCTGTGAGGCGGGACTACTTAGTAAAAAGGAGAGTACCTACCTGAAGGTTGAGGAATACAACGTACCGACGTTTTACATAATACCTAAGGTGCATAAAAACCTTGAACAACTCCCGGGGAGACCCATTGTATCTGCGATACAGGGTCCCCTAGAGAGGATAGGTCGGTACGTTGATTCTCTCATTAAGGGTATGGTAACTGAACTTACATCGTTTGTACAAGACACAGGACACGTCCTTCAAAAGTTGTGAGATTGAGATCTTTGATTCAGTGTGGCTGGTGGGGATCGATGTAGAGTCGTATACGTCGATCCCACACTAGAAAGGCATTATGGCCATTGCTGTATTTTTGGAACAATTCCATCACCAATGTGGCCCTCAGAATGAGTTCATCCTCGAGCTCCTGGAGTTTATGTTGAGTAACAACTGTTTTCAATTCAGGATTCATAACTACCAACAGATCCAAGGCACCTCGATGGGGGCGGCGTGGGCTCCGGCCTACGTCTGCCTCCACTTGGGCCTCTGGGAGATTGAAGAGGTTTATCCTCAAGCTCTATACCGCAGCCACGTCCACACCTGGCTGCGGTATATTGACGATATCTTTATGCTGTGGAGGGGCTCATTAGAGGAACTACATGAGTTCATGAGACGTCTCAATTCAAATGAACGGAATATACGCCTGACATACAGCTACGATCACAGTAAAATCCCTTTTCTTGACCTCTGGATCAGCCTTGACAAAGGCAAAATCCAGACATGTACGTTCCATAAAGAAACGGCAGCCAATACGTTACTACGGGCTGATAGCCATCATCCACCATGGCTTATCAGGGGGATCCCTACGGGACAGTTCCTTAGAATCAAACGGGACTGTTCTGCAGTGAAGGTTCTACATAGAGAGGAAACTGACCTATATAGAAGATTCAGGGAGAGGGGGTACCCCCATAGGACTATGCGAAGGGCAAAACAAAAAGCCGCCGCTCGGAATAGACACAGGTTAGTCTCCCAAGTAAAGTCTTCTAGGGAGACACGGGACCTCGAAGATATCCACACTAGGCTCATCACGACGTATGGTTCACAGTGGGAAGAGGTGATCTCCGCTGAGACCAAACATTGGGATGTCCTAACTGCAACCCCCAAGATAGCCCAAATTGTAGGCCCAAAACCTAAGATGGTCGCCCGCAGATCCAAGAATTTGGGTGACATCCTGATTAAATCCGAGTTTGTTAGAAGCATCAGTGAGACGTGGCTCTCAGACTACCCGCGTACAATAGGGATGCACCCCTGCGGACGCTGTCAGGTGTGCCCCTTTGTGGAGAAAACTGACCACTTGGACGCTCTAGGGAACAAACATTTTGAGATTAGGGATTTTATTAACTGTTCAACGTCAGGTGTTATCTACATGATAACATGTCCCTGCCCCAAGATATATGTGGGCAAAACTAAAAGACCCTTAAGGGTCCGCATTGGCGAACACATGCGGGAAATGAAGGAGAAGGAACCCCAGAAAACGTTGGCCAAACACTTTCATTCCCAGCACGGAAAGAGCCCGACAGGAATGAAAGTCAAGGGGATCTATGCTCTCAAACTCCCCCAGAAGAGAGGCGACTTTAACCAAATACTTTTACAGAAAGAAAAATGGTGGATCTACCAATTGAGGAGACTCCACCCGGGGGGCCACAATGTGGAATTCAACCTCCAGGTCTTCTTACCTAAATACTGATGTAATTAATGGTAAGATATATGATTACTGGCCTCTTGGCCGCCCTTGAGTTGTAGTCTCTGTTCTGGCCTTGTTACTAGCTGACACTGTCCTGTCTCTCCCAATGTTTCAAGTTGGTCTAGACAGCACCTAATGCACGCCTATGTTCTCCACACCTAGCTCATTTATAATTTTGTGGTTGGTTTGCATGTCCCAACAGGGCATGTCCGATCAGTCCCTTAGTCCATCCATATGTAAATAGATGGTAACATAGTGGTAAACGCACTACTGGGCACCGCACCGCCGGATAGTACTATGTGAGCGGGGCGTGCTGATCCAGTGTGTGTATGGTGATAAACATACTTTAGGATGGACTGGGACCCGATATGGACGTTTCCACAAGTGGGACTGTGAAACATTGGTGCCTCTCAATATTATTATTTACATCCATTCTGATAAGTTATCGCTTTAATCAATTTCTAGTTTTACTGTTCCACCTATAACGGTTAATCATCAACCGTAGGCAGGTTTGGAGATAGACTCATTGAAAAGGTGGTACACTGTCTGTGTATCCCACCAAGCTAAACATCCTAGCTTATTCCAATTTGTTTCCATGATCAACCAATATAAGGTGTTAGTGTCAATCAAGTTGCTGAGTCAATATTCCCCTCTTATGAGATTGAATCAGAAAACCTAAATCACAGAAGTATTAGTGTGTCTTACGTCTGGTCTTACGTCTGGTCTAACAACTGGAAATGCACCACGATCCCTTATACCTGTCACATCCAATAGGCGGGGCCACCCAAAATTAATGTACTTAAGGGGTGGCGTGTGGATGGTCCAATCAAGACGTTTTGAAGAAGCCAAGCTAATACGCCTAGCGAAACGCGTCCATCACACGTCCGGAGACGTGGGGGTGCCGCCCAGACTCGTACATCCCGGGGACCCCTAGCATCTTTGCTTGATCTACAGAGCTGGCCAGTGAAGCTCGACACAGCATTCGTCTCCAGCCGCATCACATGATCGGGTCATGTACCCCACATCCAGGAAGTAGCGGCTTGCTCCACACACGCACACACGATGTACACGGCGGCACAGCTTCGAGTGGATGATTGCGGTGTTTGAGGCGGAGTGGCAGCGGGATGACCACAAATATACTGGATGGCAAGCCTTAAGTGACTCGATCCGGGCTAAGAGGATCTGCACAGTGCAACACTACGCAACTGTGAGTACAGTCTATCATACAGTGGAGTCTGGACACTTACAATTATATATATCAGTCACATTCAGCCCCCTCTGGTGGCCATGCATCATTGCCAATAGCAGATATGGTACGGACTGTATAATCTGTTGTTACCACCATCTTTAACAATACATAGCTCTGGTTAACATGTCCATCTATATACAATAAGGAGGCCCAGTGACCACTATACTTTATCTCCTATTCCACGCTCCATTGAGTGACTCTCCAGGGTTCCTCACAGCCTTTCCATTATAACAGCAGCTTCCACTATTGTTGCCATAGACTTCATTTGACTGCAACATCATTTCCATCAGTGGCTGCTGTTTTTGACCCCCCGGACGTTTTCTTCCCCGTTATCTTGTTTGTTTCCCCCTGTGTGTGTTTTCATGTACCAGGCCTGGGTTGTCTGGAGGACATACGTTGCTCCATGACAGCCTATTTTTATTGTTGGTTACTATAAGATTCTATTTGCTGCTTTGTATTTTGATATTGTACCCTATAGTCGAATAAACACTTCTTTTTTCATGAGCTTTGTTATACGGTCCTTTCCTCCCTAGAATTACCGCTTGGTCCTCTCACCCCTTTGAGGGGACAACCTATGTTTGTTATATGCTTTACTGAATATTGACTGCAAAATACTGGCAAAGATATTGGCCAAACGTCTAAACGTACTTTATGCCGGCAAAGTCCACCTCCATTAACATTCGTAGGACGCAACTAATAGCTCAACTTAAGAGTCCTGTGTGCTGGCTTTGTTGATTACCACAAAAGCTTTTGATTCAATAGAATGGCCTTTTCTCATGGCTGCGTTGCATACCTTTGGCACCAAGTTCCAACAATGGGTCTCTATTCTTTATAGGGACCCCACATCTAATCTCGTAGTCAATGATCTATTGTCTCCCTCTATACAGCTCCATAGAGGTACCAGGCAAGGGTGCCCTCTGTCTCCGCTGTTGTATGTGGTTGCCATAGAGACTCTGACACTGAGATTCCGGCAGTCTCCTCTCTTCAAAGGCATCGCTATGGGCGATAGAGTAGATACCATAGGATTATACGCAGACGGCCTCATTCTAAAATGCAGGATACCTCTGCTTCATTAGGCATAGCGATGCAGATAGATAAATTTGGCACTCCGGCCTTAAAATTGGCAGAAGTCGGCACTGATGCCCTTTTCATCACAGGCCCTTACCTGTAGAGATACACCATGCCCTCTCAAAGTAGTGACCTTGTTTAAATACTTGGAATCATTATTACATTATTTCCATTAGAGACTTTTAAGGCAAATTTAGACCCTTTAATGCACATGATTAAAAGTAGACCTAATGCTTGGGCTAAACTCCCCCTCTGGGTGGCAGGCAGGATCAAACTCTTAAAGATGATCCTTTTGCCCTAGTGTTTGTATGTGACATCTCATATGCCTACTTCAGTGTCTAAAATATTTTTTCTCTTACGTTCACTGACAGACGCAGCCCTTCATTAGACAAGTGGGGGTTCTATGCACATGACGCTGGGATGGCATTACCTAACCTATATTACTGTTATTTGGCTGGGCAGCTACGCCACCTGACGCCTAGTTTGCCGACTACGTTGGCGATGGTTAAGTCATGTCTGGCCCATGGACTTAAAATGAAACACCTGTTTGTAGCATTGGGGCACTTGGAGCATTTTGACCACACTGGGGGAAGGACAGGTACCAATATTAACTGACCCCTGTCTGGCTACACGCAATGCACGGTGTGCCTACTTCTACTTGCACTAGGTGTACCTATCCGGGTGCGGGTTTCGCACATGTGGCACTGTCCAGTCATAGCGAAATATTGGCAACAGGTAACAGATATTGACTGCAATTTTGTCACTTCCAGTTTCATGTACCCCATTGGTGTGTCTGCTAGGAGTCCTGGACGAGAAGCAGTGGCCATGACATACTAGGACCATGTTAATGGAAACACTATTTTTGGCTCGTAAAGCTGTGGCACTCAAGTGGATTCAGCCCACGCCTCCCATCTATATGTAAATGGCTTAGGTTAGTAAATCGGGTATTACCCTATGAAAAGCTTATTTTTGAACACAGAGGTTGCCAAGCTAAGTATAACAATGTGTGGGATGCTTGGTGTTCTACTCTCATGGTAACCAACGCTTGATAATATCACTGAGGGTTTTAAGCAACAATTTACCTATAATTTTGTGAATTTATGCCTTTAAATATATGTATTGGGATTGCATCGATGGGGAATGCAGTATAATTGCACTGACATAAGACCTTTATACACTGTAAATGTACCTTACTGTCTTGTACGCTCATGTTGAGCTATTCGATAATAGTCATGTAAAAAGAGTTTAAAAAAAAAAATCATGTTCTGAGACCTATACACCATTTGGAGTCTGCACTCCATCTTTAAAGAGAACCACCACTAAATTCTGTTTCAGGTTACTTCCAACCAATTGCTAAGCAGCTGTTCAGTCTCCGTTGTGGTTCTTGTAGCACAAATTATACCTGCTGTTATCAAATTGTTTTAGGTTTGTTGGCTGCCTTTTTTTTTCTGTGGCCTGTTGCTGCTGTTTAGTTGTACTGTTACCCACCCCTTGATTATTGGGGACATCCCGTGGTCTATGAATCGGTTCCTTTGTCCTGTATTGTACTATAAAAATGAGAGAAATTTGATGTACTTGATTACTAAAGTCAATATCTTAAAATAGAGTACAGGGCACAGGTCCCTCCCTTCTTATCTGTGATCTTTATTGCTTGCTAACAAAACTGGAGTCACACCGTGGGCAGGGTTATATAGGAACACTAGGGGGCACACCCAGCTAAATGTTTGCCAATGTCCAATCACCTAAAGGTAGCGGCATATAACCCATGGTCTATGAATCAAATCCTGTGTCTTCTACTGCACTCCTCCAATATACACAATTTACAGATGCATCAAAATTCACTCTCTTCATGGCCAGCAATTAAAAACCTGCTTCCAGCATTCAAGTAAACGCAGATATTTCACAAATCTTTTGATACACATTTATGGAGAGTTACCTTTTAGTTGCAGTCTTTTTCTAAGAATGTGTGAACAGCTGCTGACATGGAAGCAGTTAATGTAGACTCAATTACCAGTTTAATGTAGGTTGACTTTCCTTTCAATGTGTTACTCAGAAGTGCTTTTGTTTTTCTCCTTTTAGTGCCACTTGGCCGGATGGTGTTCGCCGTTTAGCCAGAACTTACTTGAAAGATCCATTGATGGTGTATGTTGGAACACTTGATTTGGCTGTAAGTAGTAGCCTTAATAGGGCTCAAAAATAAGTAATTCATGGCATCTGGCAATCTTTAGAATTCTGATGTCCCTCCACATGACAGATAACAGTGCGGCAACCAATTCATGTAACTGTTGTATTGAATTTGCCTACTTGCATATACTGTTATATGCAAGAGCAGACCTGATGGTAAACTAGTATCCTGGCTTCCACATCAGGTTCCACTCACTGCAACATCATTGGTTGTTAGATGACTGTCGGCTGTGAAGTCGACAGTGTCCTGAAAGGCCAAGTTCACCTTTTAATAACATATTGCATGTTACACCTGTATCCAGGGTGTAACATGTTACTAAACCAGAAGCGCCTGGGATCTTCTCCCCGCACCCGCTGTCACAATTTGAAAAAAACATGGCTGTGTAGCGATCTGCCCATCTGGCCGTGTAATTCATACGTATTCATCAAGTTATGTAGATGGGAGAACTACAACTGCAGTTATCTGTTGCAGCTGCCGGCTTCAATGAACTACCAAGGTGCTGATGAGCAGTCTAGGTAGCTCAACTTCCTGTCGTTTAGTAACTGCCTGCTCGTACGAGGTATGGGCAGACAGCTACACTTGACAATCTGCAGGAGTCTTGCATTGCACCCATGATATGCAGATAAGGGGTGTTTGTAGATGAAAACAAACCCTGCAGCGCCAACAAAAGTTGAATAATGCCATTGCTATAGGTGTAGATCATTTACATACCTCTCAAAGCCTGACTGGAATACTACCGGTACATTGCTAAGTTAAGGCCCTGTTACCTGTTCACCTCTACCATCACAGTGCGCTTTTTCTCTGATTCAAACCCCCTCACATTACCTTTCTCTCCTCTGATGCAGTAGCTCTGAGTTCCGCATTTGAAAGCTCACCCTTGTGATGGAGGAGGTGAGCAGTAACAACTAGACCTCACTTGTTCTGGGAGTATTCCAGTCAGGCTTTGGATGATAAGTAAAGACTTACACCTATAGCAAGGGCAAGATTCGGCTTTAGTCAGAGCCGCACAGTTTGTTTTTATCTACAGACGCCCCTTATCTGCATAGGCAATTTTTTGGTATAGGTGAACTAACCCTTTTAAGGGCCAGACCCAATTTTGCAACTTTGATATCGGTTAGTAAAACTGTACATATGAACGCAACTACTTTTATGTATCCAGGTAAAAAAAAATTCAGGACAAATCGGGCTTTCATTTGGTGGTAATGGTAACGGATATCTTCTGATCTCTTTTGACAATAAAAAAACCCCAAAAAACTGGCCCTAAATAGGAGAAAACAGTCTTCTTCTGCTATAAACAAAAAAAGACTGACAATTTTGAAAAAAAAAAACTATTTTTACTTTATGCCATAAAACATTCTCAATAAAAAAAAAAGTAAACAAATTCATTCATCAATTTAGGTCAATATGTATTCTGCTACATGTTTTTGGTTAAAAAAAGAATCCCCATGAGGGTATATAGATTGGTTTATGCAAAAGTTATAGCGTCTACAAACTATGGGATATATTTATGGATATTTTATTTTTTTTATTGTTTTTACTAGTAATGGCAGTGATCAGCGATTTTTAGCAGGACTGCAACATTGCGGTGGACAAATCCAACAATCAGTGACACCAGTTCAGTGATCAGTGCCAATAAATTGCACTGTCACTGTACAAATGACACTAACAGGAAATGGGTTAACATCAGGGGCGATCAAAGTGTTAAATATGCTCCTAGGCAGTGCTTTCCAATTGTGGGGGATGCTTTGACTGGGGGAACACCGAGATCTGTGTTCCTGCTTAGCAGAAACACAAGATCTCCATCTTCCCCTCTCGCAGAATGGTGGTCTGCCATGTCCAATCACAACGGGAGTGGGTCGTAGGCGGCGCATGTGCGCGTCCCAGCCCCAGTGCCCAAACTCGTGTACAGATACGTGATGTCCACAGGAGGGCTAGTCCAGAAGGGGCTAAGTTTTGCTGAATAGTTCTTGCGATTACCATAACTTACCACCAAAGAACAATCCAAAATAAATTGTCCTGCTCCTGACAATTGCAGCCATACCACATGTGCGTGTTAATTGTTTGTACCTGTAGTACGGCCCAGAAACTAAAGTGCACTTTTTGGGGGTTTTTTTTTTCATCTAAAACACAAACTAATGTAATTTTAATCCAACCGAAATTATGCTGATCTGACCTTTGACCATTTCCTTAAACCCTGTTACTAGGAGACCCGGGGTTCTCGATGAGAGCCTGGTCTCTGTGTTGGGAGCAGGCTGTGCAGTACGCCTCCTGCACAAAGACTGGTACACATATATGCAGCTTCCAGGTTTAAAGCATAGATGTGTTACTGTGTCGTTATGAGGTTAATTACCTCAAGTTTCGTTATCTACAAACTAGAGGTGGTTATTTTTGGATCTGAAGCAATAATAGGACCTCATTGTAAAAGTGGCACTATTTTGAGCGAGCTGATTTGCCACACGGGTTGGTAAAGTTACCAAAACGGGCAGTAGAGATGCTCAAATCTAGTGCAGGTCATCTTGGAGGGCCATGGCGCCAGAAAACTATTGGTAGTGCTTTATTGAATTCTCAGACTGTTTCCATCACTCCAGGAGAGATACTAAAACATTTGCAGGGTCTTAAAGAACATTTATGTACCAAAAAAATTAGAGTCCTATCCGTTTTTTCATGTGTCACATTTTTAGCAAGAAGTTTTGGGCAAAATAACTAGATAAAGCATGGCGTGATGCATCAAACGGCTTTTGGGAGGGCCAGTTCTCCAGGCCATGAAAGCTGTCTAGAAAAATAAAGTAGTTTGAAATGCTGTGAGTTCTTCAAAATATCGAAGTAAAAGTTTGAGCAACAACTTCACTGATAACACTTCTGTAATATCTGGCATGACCAAGCCCCCTTTGTGGTCTCTCTAGAGAAATATAGTATTCACTTTAGAGAATGGAACCAAGGAGGTTCAGCGTATCTCGCACTGTAGCTCTGGCTGTCTCGGGGTCCAGAGCTGAGGTAAGGTACATTTTTATTAGGGTTCCAGACAGCAGTAGAAACCTGACCTATGATTAGTCCAAACAAAAAAAAAAAAAAAAAAAGACATTTTGGAAGGGTATTGTATTATGTTGTGCATATGTAATTACCAAATATATGTTAGTTTAAGGCGGTATAAAACCTAAAATGTAATATATTGCACCTTACCAATCATTGCATGTGGTGGCTACATTACTTTTAACTTTGGGTTTTTTTTCCCCTCTGTGTTCACCTGGTGATTCTGCCAGTAACACGCTTCCTGTATTACAGTGCCTACACTCTGGATGAAGGCGCACAGAGACACCATTGGACAGCAGCATTGTCAGTCTGGGGGGAGGGTAGTGTTAAACACATTAGCAGTTTTAGATAAACTAACAAATTAAAGCTCTAGCTAAAAGTTACAAGGTTGTTTTTTTGTTTTCCTTTTTGGATAACGAATAAAAGCTGATCATTTTAAGCACCTGTCATTGGTAAATGATTTCCCCCAATATTCTGACACTTTATCTGGATAGATTTGTCTGCTAAATAAATTGACAAATGACAGACTTTCTGGATCAGCAAGTGAGAATAAAGGGGGATAAGCTTGAAAAGGAAAACAAATTCAGCCATCTCATCTAGGACTTAATGAGCTGCAATTTTAATACATTTTTGTTTTTGGATTTAATGCCGCTTTAAAGGGTAAGTTCACAGAAAAATCTGTAAGGTGAACTTACCCAGAACGCACCCCCCCAGCCCCCCAGTCCCGCTGACCTGGAGTGCGGGGATCTTCCGTCCTGAGCTGCCTCAGGGGTCCGGGGCTTAGAAATCCCCTCGGCATCCACGTGTCTTCTTGTCCCCTGACAGGACAGGCTCCGCGACTCCTGATTGGGCGGCACCAACCAATTAGAATGCTCCAAAACGTACCGCCTAACTGGCTACGTTTTAGATATTCAACTGCGGGGATTTCTAAGACCCAGTCCCCTACACCGGGGCTCGGCACGGAAGATCCCCACACTCCAGGTGAGCGGGACTGGGGGGGGGGGGGGGGTGTTGTTAAGGAGGGCGTCCTGGGTAAGTTCACCTTACAGATTTTTCTGTAAAGGTGAACTTAACCTTTTAAAACTCAAGTAATCTCTTGTAATAGTTGCACTTCGGTTTAAAGTGTCTATTTACATTTTATTTTGCAGGCTGTTAATACAGTAGAACAGAGAGTTTTGGTGATTCCAGAAGAAGAGAAAAGAGCTTTTACTCTTCATTTAATTGATTCACTAAAACCTGAGGACAAAGTATTAATATTTGTTGGGAAAAAATTGGTGTAAGTATGATGATGATGTATAAGGAGACGTATATGGTGTTGTGTCACATTAAAAAGGCATGCCATGGTGGCAGATTATCATATTAAAGCCCATATCCCCTTTTACTTAAGTCATGCAAATAAGTGGCCCAGCATTAAAAAAAAAAAAAAATTAAGCCCATACACTCCAATACCTTTCACAGACAATTCAAGCCATCCCAGCAGCCACAGCTCTTCTGGGTTGAGTGATCCCAAATGTCACCCAGCCCGCTTCCTGTGAGACTTGGCTGTTAAGAATCCCTTGGAGGTGTGCATCATTCTGGTCAGGGTATGCAGTACTCATGGGCACCTTTTACAGTCATCATTTAAGCCCTTTCGAAAAAAAACTTTGGCTGTGGCCTTAATAATGCATGTTGTCTGGGGTCATGGGGCAAAAAAAAATCTTTACATCCTGGCCTTGTCTTTGATGTCCATGTAATTGATATTGATTTAAAGCAGCTCTGCAAAGTAAAGGAGAACATGAAAACCTAGCCCGTTGGGGGTACTTGAGGACTGAGGTTGAGAACCACTGCTCTAGAACATTAACTTTTGTTCTTTATTGTAGATATGAAATGTCTGCACAAATCATTTGATGCACGACTTGTATGGAAATGTACATTTCTCCTCATTAAGAAATATGTTTTATTTAATTTTTTTTTCTCAGTGCTGATGATTTGGCAAGTGACTTTAGTCTTCAGGGAATCCCTGTTCAGTCATTACATGGCAATAGAGAGCAGTGTGATAGGGAGCAGGCCCTGGATGACTTCAAGAAGGGTAAGATGTGCAATTTTTGATTATATTATAATACAATAATAAAAGATAAAACTGCTCTCATTCTCTATATCTTCCTGACAAATAGCAGAAGTTCTTTAGTGCATCAGTTTGCCTCCCAGAGTCTAAAAAAATATTGGCTACCTAGCTCTGGATTGTATGAGTTTGCATGACTGGTAGGAACACAATTCTTTATAGACGAGGACTGCTGTGCTAAAATCAAATGATCTCACTAAAACAGTGCAGAATATGTTGGCACTATGTAATATTCTGAATGTGTAGCTAAAAGGTAACACGCACGTTAGGGCTGGGTTCACACTGGTGTGAACAGACATCACATGTGATTTGCACCGCATTGCTGTGCAGATCACATGCAATGTCTGTGCTATGCAAACGTAGCCATGAAAACTGTACAGCTGAAATCAAATTTGTGTCAGAATGGTGCAGGATCCTTTTTTTGGTTGGCACTGGAATCTGATCGCATGGGTGTTCAGAGGGCACTGTGAACTGCCTGTGAGTGACCTGCGATGCAAACCATTGCACAGGAATCTCACTGGTTCCTGCATCGCATATGTGTCAACCCAGATTAAAGAGTAACTCCACTTTTGTTGAGAGAAAAAAACATCACCCCCAACCCCCCAGGTGATCTATGTATATTGCAAGGGTTTCTAACAGGCTTTAGCTAAACTCAACTTTGAAGCAGAGCCCTACCTGTTGCTGTTTTTAAAGCGGGAGCTCCAGCCTCCCCCCACAGAAATATGAAGTCAGTGAGGTTTCCCGGAAGTGGGGATGGGTACCTTCAAAGACAGATACCCTTTCCCAGACCCCCCCCCCCCCCCAAAGGTGCCAATGTAGCGGCGGTGGCAGGGGAGAAAGAAGCCCTTTTGGGCGGGGCTTCGCTTTAAGCAAAAGTGATAGGTTTTACTATGTTTTTGGAAATCTGGTCCCTGAATGGGATTGTCTATGTTCAATCAGCTGATGCAATTGCATTCTTCAAATGAGGAAAGTTGCAGTGTCTGCATCCCTTCAGAAGTAATAAACCCTTAAGGAGTTTAAAAGTACCAAACAACAAAGCACCAAAAGTATACTTCCTACCACAAAGGATTCCTAAAATGTTACTTGTATCTTAGTGTAGAATTTTTGCAAAATTTGTGAGCCAATCACCAGGTTGAGCAGGAAATGTCATTTTTGGGTGTATTCAGTACTCCCAGCTGTGTATATAGATGGTGTCCAGGTTGTCATGTTGCATTGAATTTTACAGAAAATGACTGTGGCTGCAGATTGAAAAGCAAAGGTAGTTTTTTTTATATAAAATTACATTGTGGCTTGTGTAGCAGTTGTATTTGCTATATTTCATTTATTTATTTATTCACAAAAGTTACTTTTTAACAAGGCATGAGCATTGTTTCCTTTTTTTTTTTTTTAGGTGCAGTGAGAATTTTAGTAGCTACTGATTTAGCTTCCCGTGGGCTAGATGTGCAGGACATTACCCATGTTTTAAACTTTGATTTTCCTCGTAATATTGAAGAATATGTGCACAGAGTTGGTCGTACCGGGAGAGCTGGGTAAGTAGATAATTTGATAGTCCTATTGGCATAAAAAGTCTACTTGTGTCTTCTTTTACCATGCCTAAATGTGTGATTTCTTTATTTCAGACGCTCAGGTGAATCAATTACCTTGGTAACAAGAAAAGATTGGAGAGTTGCAGGAGAACTGATTAGCATATTGGAACGTGCAAATCAAGTAAGACAGTAGAGTGGGTATTAGCTGTGCTTTAAGCCCCGTACACACAATCAGAAAATCATACAGAAAATACTGCGATCGTACGATAATCTGATCGTTAGTACAGAGCTTTCGAGAGCCGATCATGACCGTTCATCAGTACAGCTGTCGTTTTTTTTTTATTCTGTCTTGCAAGAATTTTCGTGACTAAAGTAAACTCTTCTGATTCGATCTGATATTAGCATGCAAAAAAAAAGGGATGATCATTCGTCCAATAATCTCATTGTGTGTACCAAGCATTAGTCTGAGGTAAAGTCTGAAGTGACAGTACATGCACCATCCACAATGGGAGGAGTTATGCACAGTTTTAAATCTGGCATATTTCTAAAATGCAATGGCACATTTTATTTGTGCCTGGTAAGCTGGTTTCCACTACAGCTGTGAATGTGAGTGCATAACACTTAATGCGTTGTGAAGAGTTTAGAGTTGTGCAGGTCCAGTTCATACAGAGGCTGTTGGTGTGATAAGACCTTGAGAAAGTATTAAACTAATGATAACCTTTGTACTACCTAGTGGAACGGTCCATGAGGAGCAGAACTTCCTAAACTATATTTGGATAACTTGGAGGTGATGTAGACAAACTAGCAAAGTGAACAAGTTTGTTATAACCCCATCCCTATATGAGCAAGAACATGTAGAAAAATAACCCCCTGTGGGACTTTAAAGGGAGAACCAACTCAGCAAGAAATAAATAAAATATAACATTTATTGATATATATTAAAAAGGCACATTGCATAAGAATAATGTAAAGCACCCATTTGAACACAATGTACATACAGAGTGCATACCCACATAAATGGTGATAACTAACACAATAACTCAGGAAAACACAAATTGGATAAAAAGACCACCAATTGCCATTGGAAGGGGCAGAGAGAAACCCATCTGCCACTGGAAGGGGCAGAGAGAGACCCAACGCGTTTCGATATGATGTAATATCTTCTTCAGGGGTATGTGGTCGTAAGAGTAAAAACAAGAACAGCTCTAAATGACAAACACAGATACAATGTGTCAGAAAAATTATTATATGCAATACAAAAAACATAAATGGGTACATTAAATTAATCGGCTTATATCAAGTACATACTGACCAGGGAGGATAGGATACCCTTAGATATTATCTACAGAGATGTGGAGGTTACAAATAACCATCCCACCAACAAATTGATCCCGAGTCTGAAAATGAACAGAGGACATGATATAGCAGGAGAAAAAAAAAAGGGAAGGGGGATGAAAAAATAATAAAATAAACAATAGACTTGAGAGTGATATGGGAGGGGGTTGGCCTTCTACTTACTGACCAACAGGCAAGTAGGGTGCTTAGCCAAGGACAAGAGTGGCTGCTGCGGTGTCTATGAACATAAACAAAAGGGAGGGAGAGGAGGAAATAGAAGGCAACACAAATTTAACTGCAAATCCAAGAAAGGGATATCAGTAAATGTTAAAAATACGTATATGCACAGTGCAACAGCAGAGCGCAGAGATATAAAGCCTACCAGTATCCTCAAATGGGGCGGCCCATGCATATGCCAAGAGTGGATGGAAGCTGGAGTGAGAGCCTTCAGGGTGGAAGGAAAAGAAAAGGAGGTAGAAAAAAGTGGCCAAACCACTTTAAACTATAAAGAAAAAAGAAAGAAAGAAATGAGTGGGAGAAATAAATGAATTAAAACTTATAAATGACCCAGAAGTATAACTGGGTTATGCAGAAACATATCATACCTCACAGCCCTGAATGGTGTGTTTGTCCAGCCAGTGGTGAACCGAAGATAGTGGTGTTAGAGGGGATACCCAAAAGGGGAAAATCCAACCAGAAACCGGGGGGGTGAGGAGAGTGACCACCCCCAGTGTACTCGCCAGAGCCAAAGCAGACGAGCTATAAGGGGAAATAGAAATAAAAATGAAAAGTAATGAATAACATAATGTAACTGGCTACCCTACGATGGTAGATAGACCAGCACATTAAAAAGGGCTGGAAATGGCTTATTGCTGAAAACAAAGCCATACATGGATGGCCTTAGACATACCTTGTTCGTGAAGAAAAATGATATAACAACCATCCACTGCGTATGGGGACCCCTGAATGAAAGCCGGCATGGACCTGCATATAAATACTCCCCCAATTTTCCAATTACTTGGACTGAATATCAGGTGTGCACCTGCCGGTCCAATAAGAGCAGAGGGGTTTGGCTTCCATGAGGGGTGGAATGGTATTCGCCTATGGAGGAAAAGGAGTCCCTGCGAGCCGCCGCCATAACGGCGTGCATGCCGAACGCGGCTGGCGGGAGCTGGCAGTGGAAGGAGTGGAGTACTGACATCACAGGAGAGGCGGCACAGCCTGGCCGCCGCCGTAGCGAGCCCCAGCGCCGCCCACTTAGATAAGGTAAAGCACGCATATCGGAAGCCGCCGACATACAGTGGACAGCGTCACAGACGCCGCCCAATGCACTCACACCAAGCGGCGGACTCTCCACAAGGAGAGGAAGGGACACAGAGCGAAGGGCGTGAATGCCAGCAGGGACAGGAGGACCATCAGTGCCAACCCATGGGAGCCATAGGAACCACACACAGAACTGCCCATGGAAAAAGGCAGGCAGACGGAAGGAAAGGCACTACTAAGGAAAAAAAAAACACAAAAGGAAGTAAAGGAATATAGTGTTAAACAAAATAAGACATTTGTACAATCCATATTTGAAGAGAAGATATAATAATCATAAAATCAATTACAAATATCCAACTTACACATAAGTATGACAAGACCTAGAGCCAAGAGACCTGGATTCCACTGTAGTGTATGGCTCTCATAGAGCTAGAAATATTGAGTGTTGGTAATTGGGAGACTCAAATAACCCAAATCTACAAGGACAGGAGATATTCAACTAATGGGGTTAGTCTCGTTCTGGACCTCCTGAGGTGAAGCCCTCAAGAAAGAATCTATAAGATATGGCCTCATTGAGGCCTGGGTATGTGGTAGCTTGAAGTTGAAAGATCCACCTTTGTTCACGTTGTAGCAACAGTTTGTTGAGATCACCCCCTCTGTTACCCATGTGAACCCTATCTAGCACCAAAAATGAAACCTCAGGAAACCGCCCTTGGTGAGAGCGAATTACATGTCTGCCCAATGGTAGATCAGGAATGCATTTTTTCATAGATACAATGTCTATGAGCTTGTATGCGAAGCACATTAATAGTTTTACCTACATAGAAGGCAGAACAATCACAAATAAGGCGATATACCACTCCTTTGGTGTTCGCAAAATGCCTGGGTGAGTAGGACTCCCCATTGAGTTGTGATATGAGTGTTAATGAATCTGCAAAAATTACAACCCCCACATCTGAAGCTACCTAATCTTTTGCAGGGATCTTTCTTCCCTCCCGGCTTGAACTCACTACAGGTAAGCATGTCCCTCAGCGATCTAGCTCTTCTAAAGGTAAAGGAGGGGATTTCAGGGACTAAAGGGCCCAAGATCGGATCCATTTGGAGAATGTGCCAATATTTTTGCACAATTTTCCTAATTGAGTTATGTTGGCGTGAATATCTGGTAATGATGCGCAGGGAATTGGTGGATAGGCCTCGTGATGTAGGGTTGTAGAGAAGCTTGTTTCTGTCTTTTTAGACATGCTTTTTTAAAAGCCTTTTTAAGGCATTTATTTGAGTAGCCTCGGGCCTTCAACCTAGTTCGCAGTGAATCTGCCTCACTTTTAAAGGTGCTTTCGTCTGTACAGTTCCTACGTATTCTAAGATATTGGCCACATGGAATCGAACGAATCAAAGGTTTGGGGTGGAAGCTGTTGGCATGCAGTAGTGAGTTGCCAGCTGTTGGTTTCCGATAGACGCCTGTAGTCAGAAGGCCATCATTGGTCCTCTGGATACAAACATCAAGAAAAGTAATCTGATGGAGATCATAACAACTTGTAAATTTAAGATTAAAGATATTTTCGTTTAGGGATGCGAGAAACAAGGTGAGATCCTCCACTGAGCCATCCCAAATAATGAAAATATCATCTATGTATCTGTACCATATCTCGACCTCGCCGAGAAAAGGGGATACCAATTTGGAATGGTGTAATGAACGTTCCCACTCCCCCGGGTACAGATTGGCGTATGATGGGACACAACATGTCCCCATCGCCACACCCTGTACCTGGAAGGAGTGGGTACCATTGAAGGAAAAGAAGTTTCGGTGAAGTACAAATTACAGTGCATCCAACAGGAAATTGAGTTGTTTCCGTTCAAAACGGCTATTTTGCATGACAACTTTCTTAATACAAGCTAAACCATTGGCGTGCAGGATAGAACTATATAGGGCCTCGACATCTATTGCTACCAAAATGGCGGAGGGAGAGACAGTCAGCCTGTCGAGGTTGCGTAGTAGGTAAAGAGTGTCTTGTATGTAACTGGGTAATTCAATGACAAAAGGGCGGAGCAGCTCATCTATCCATCTACTTAGATTCTCGGTGAGAGACCTATTGCCCTAGACAATGGGTCTCCCAGTGGGATGTCTCATACTTTTGTGCAATTTCAGCAAGCAGTAGAAGGTTGGAGTACGCGGCCATTGGGTTCGAATGAACTCCCACTCGTTTTTGGAGATTACACCTGCTGCATATGCTGATTCAATTAATAAGTAGAATTCTTTGTGGAAAAGATCGATTTTGCTGGGTGATATTTTGCAGTACCAGTCCTTATTATTAAGGACTGCCATGCAAATATCAATATAATGCTGACTATTAAGGACAACCACGTTGCCGCCTTTGTCCGATGGCTTAATGACAATCGAAGGATTGTCAGCTAAACGTGTAAGAGCTTTGGTTTCCTCAGGTGACAGATTCTCGTGATTAACAGAAATAGTTTTAATTTTTTGAATTTCTATCGTGGTGTGTTTTATGAAGGCCAAGACATTACTATTGGTATTGAGAGGTGGAAATTTCTTTTTTAGGGAGATAGTCGTATCTTTTTTAGCAGCATCTGTGTGATCTATCTACTCCAATAGTCTATCCAATTCCACTCGATCAATCAGATCAGTGGGATCGTTTTGGTCCATAAGTGCGAGCATCGCATCAATGGCCTCTAACTCTTTAGCTTCTACTGTATGACGCTACGAGCGTGAATACCTGGTTTTGCTAGGGTGACTAGACTAACTAGCTCACCTTAACCTATCTGATAACCTCATCTATCTAGTGTGTCTACGACGATTTTTTCTATGCTGATAGAGGGATTTTTTCTTTAAAGGTGGAGAGTTATGGTTATCATTACAGAACCGGAAGTATTTTGTGTGGTGCTATCTTTAAGTTTTTTAATTTTGATAAAGACAATTAGTGCTCTTAGACAGTGGACTCCTTTGGTTTCGAGAATGTGCAAATCGACTGTTAGGAAGCTAACAGTAATTCGGTAGCCTGTTTCCGCCGTTGCACCAACAGGAATTATCAGTCGTAATATAACTATAAACGTACCGTCAGGAATTATTATTCCTGACCATGACGTTTTATAGTGGGTCGTTTTAGCTAGAAAAGGTGTTTCTTA
>BLSH010127324.1:40265-58992 GCA_018402905.1 Glandirana rugosa | reverse complement strand
CCGCGCTATAGACGAAAGACGTCTACAGCGCGGATCTGAATCTCCGGGACGACGTCTATTGACGTCCGCCCCTTAACACGCCCCCTGCGCGCTCTCACGAGGGCGTGCCCGCGGGTCGGGCGGACTCGATGTCCGCTCCTGACCCGTGATCGCCTTACAGAGCTGTAGAACGGGGAACCGCCGATGTAAACACGGCGGTTCCCCGTTCTGTGAGAGGGGGACAAGCAGATCTACTGATCCCTGTCACTGGGATCAGTTAGATCTGTTATGTCCCGGCCAGCCCCGCCCCCCCACAGTTAGAACACACCCAGGGAACATATTTAACCCCTTCACTGCCCCCTTCAGGTTAACCCCTTCACTGCCAATGACATTTACACAGTAATCAGTGGACATTTAAATTTCTGATCGCTGAATAAATGTCATTGGTCCCAAAAAAGTGTCAAAAATGTCCGACATGTCCCCCCCAATATCGCAGTCCCAATAAAAATCGCAGATCGCCGCCATTACCAGTAAAAAAAAAAAATAATAATAAAAACGCCATAAATCAATTCCCATAGTTTGTAGATGCGATAACTTTTGCGCAAACCAATCAATAAACGCCGAGTGCGATTTTTTTTTTTTACCAAAAATATGTAGAAGAATATAAATCGGCCAAAACCGATGAATAATTGTTTGTTTTATTTTTTATTTTTGGATATTTATTAGAGCAAAAAGTAAAAAATATTGTTATTTTTTCAAAATCGTTGCTCTTTGTTTGTTTATGGCGCAAAAAATAAAAACCGCAGAGGTGATCAAATACCACCAAAAGAAAGCTCTATTTGTGGGAAAAAAAGGACATCAATTTTATTTGGGTACAACGTTGCACGACCGCGCAATTGTCATTCAAAATGCAACAGCGCTGAAACCTGAAAATTGGTCTGGGCAGGAGGGGGGTTTAAGTGCCCAGTAAGGAAGTGGTTAAACACCAAATCTGGATATGACTTTACATATTTCCCTATCATGTGATCTTCCACAAGAAGTTACCAATGTTTCCTCACGATAGCTCTAAGCTGATCTTCATGCGCAGAATATTTTGTTATCATTTTGACAGTAGGTTTATTTGTGATTTCCTTCTTTTTTTTTTTTTTTTTTTTATACTGCGAAACATGTCGGGAAGCACTGATCTACAGACTGTGAGAATATGACTTAACTGTTCTCCACCATATAGGATGGATATGTACAATTGTGATTTTAAACATTGTTGTATGTTTTGAACTCAATAAAATTCTATATTTTTTACATATGCAAAGTTTGTGAGCCTATTACGGTACCATTAAAGTCCCACAGCCCCCCCCCCCCCCCCCTTTTTTTGGTTGGTCCCATTCTCACTGATGGGATAAGACGGTTCTTTTACAATAAATCGGGATGTAGGTACCTGTATCTTTTCTAAAAAAATATAAATACACTGAGCTTTGTACACACCTACAGTATATAATATGAGTTTCACTTTTTGAATTCAATTTCTGAAATAAATGAACTTTCTCCTAACGTTCACTGACAGACGCAGCTCATCATAACGTGTGGGGTTTATGCTCGTCCCACTAGGAGTTAATTAGGCAGGGAAAAGAAACAGCTGGCCCCTCCCATGGGGGCCGTCCCCTCTTCCTACATAAACCCCCTCATAGCATAGCTCTTCAGTTTCAATGCCTAGTTTGCAAGGAGTTGACCTGGCTTCCCTTCAGGGGAATTGCGGTCCTGTTTGTGACCATTTTTTATTTTAATTTCTTTTACTTTTTTGTCTTCTATCAAGCAATTGATCTGCTATCAAGAAGCTGGTCGGGGCATAGAGAGTCCTTGGGCTCTGTACTGTCCTCCACCTGGCCAACCGATGCGAGCCAGTCCTGACGTATGGGGACCCGCCGCATCGTGCCCGTTCCCTGCGGGCGGCCGGGGGTGACCCCCCCCTTGCGCCCACTCCCGGATGCAATTCGGGAAGGGCGATTTTCTGGCCCGCGGCATACCGCCTAAGAGGGGGCGGAAGGTCTGCGACTGGGTGGCTACCTGTGGCGTTCGTTGGAATGGTGAGTGAGAGTTCCTGCCTTTCCCCCCTTTTTAGGGGCGGAAAGGGGGACCGACGGGTCGTCTGGGCGTTCGTAACGATTTTTCGCCGCCATGCGGCGATCGGCTACCATTTTGCGGTGGACCGCCGCCATTTTGCCGTAGCCGCAGACATTTTGGGCCTATGGGGCTTTCCCGCTAGCGCTCAGAGCGGCCATTTGCGGTACTGCACGTTCCCTGAAGGTGCGTTTTGGCCTCTAGTGTTTAACGGCGGCCATTTTGACTGTATGCTCTGCAAATACACGTGTCTGCAGCATCTCCCTTCTCTGTGGAACGGTGGTGATCTGACGGCGCAGCTCCTCTGACGATCCATCCAAAAACAGGCAGCGGAACAGCAAGTATAGCTGGGCTCCCTGTGGGTGCTGGTGGTGGTGGGTGCAGTCCTCCTGGGTTCCCTGGTGCACTGTGGGGTGTTGGTGTGCGGCAGTGTGGGGGTGCCTCATTCTCCTTAGTCTCCCTGTGTGTCACTAAGAGCCTTTTCTGGGAAGAAAGCAATGGCAGATTACTCTGCTGAACCTGCTGAGGAAGCGCAATCTGCGCAAGGAGCGTTTTTGGACCAGCTGCGGGCGGTCTTAAGCGAATTTCTCCCCCGGGCGGAGGTCACCCAACAGGTCCCCAAGAAGCGCCCCCCTCCTCATTATTCATCAGGGGAGGATTCTGAGCCGGAAGTGGCCTCAGGGGTCTCGGGGACCCCAGCGGACTTATCCGATGGGGAACTGGGTCCATCGGACGGCGAGGGGGATCAGGGGGCAGCGGCTGCGCGCGAAAAAGCGTTGGTGGCTACCATTATCGCTGGCATTCGCACTAAGCTGCAGCTGGATCAGGAATGGCGAATCGTGGTCTGCTGCGTATGTGTGTGGGTCCTCTAGGCCCCCAAGGCTTATCCCTACAATGACTTTTTGATCATTTTCTTTATCGTAAATGGCAGCGTCCACAGCACTCTTCTTCGCTGTCAAAACGGTTCGCTGCTCGCTATCCCTTTGAGGAAAGCTTTTTAAAAAATTGGGAATCGCCTGTGGTGGACCCACCGATAGCACGCCTTAGTAAGGCGACGACCATTCCTCTGGAAGGGACTCCTTCTTTTAAGGATCCCGCTGATAGAAAAACAGAGGCGCTTTTAAAGTCGCTGTTCCTGGTGGCAGGTTCCTCTGTGCGACCAGCCTTGGCGTCCGCCATGGCGGCACAACATTTATACAAGTGTATGGAAGAGCTCCTGAAGGACCTGGAAGACGGTCGCCTGATGGATGCGCCACAGAAGTTTTTACTCCAAGGGTTCAAGTACCTTTGTGATGCGGCCTTTGATTTACTGCCGATGTTGTCCAGAATAACAGTATTTGCCGTCATACTTAGACGGATACTTTGGTTGCATTCTTGGTCCGGTGACCACGCTTCTCGAATCTTTTCATGGTTCCCAAGAAAGGGGGGGGGTTCGGCCCGTACTGGACCTGAAGGCCCTGAACCGGTATGTCAGGGCGCGGAAATTCCGGATGGAATCTGTCCGCTCGGTCGTGGCCGCCCTTCATCAGGGGGGAATTTTTGGCGTCCCTGGACATCAGGGATGCGTACCTCCATGTACCCATTCATCCACGCCATCAGCGCTTCCTGCGCTTTGCGGTGGGAGACCTCCATTTTCAATTTGTGGCACTCCTTCGGCCTGGCCTCAGCACCTCAAGTCTTCACAAAATTGCTAGCCCCGGTGTTGCCGTTGCTACGACAGAGAGGCATTGCAGTCGTGGCATACCTGGACGATCTGCTCCTGCGGGCGGAGTCCGCTTCGGCTCTGGAGGAGAATGTGGGTATCACAATGACCTCACTGCTGGACTTCGGCTGGTTACTGACCCTACAGAAGTCATCGGTGTCTCCATCCCGTCGCCTGGAGTATCTGGGTCTTAATTCTGGACACAGAGCAGGCGAAGGTTTTCCTCCCTCCGGCCAAGTTGCTGTGTCTGCAGTCAGCAGTGCGCACCCTTTTGTCGCACCGTCAATCTTCATTATGGTTCTGTATGCGGGTGCTGGGACTCATGGTCTCGTCGTTCGAGGCGATACCTTTCGCCCAGAGTCACACTCGTCTCCATCAGCAAGCGATTCTGGCTCGGTGGGACAGGTCCCCTCGGTCGTTGGACCTTCTGATCCGTCTGAGCTCCCAGACCAGGGCGTCTCTGACCTGGTGGCTTCAGGACTCGGCCCTAACTCAGGGGAAGACGTTCCTGCCTCTTCAGTGGGTGATCATCACCACGGATGCCAGCCTTTTTGGCTGGGGAGGGATCCTGGGGCATCTATCTACCCAGGGTCGTTGGTCGGCACAGGAAGCCCGCCTCCCCATCAACGTTCTGGATCCACCGGACGTGGATCTCATGGCGTCTCGGTTCAATCACAAGGTGGAGACCTTTGTGTCCAGAACGAAGGATCCGTTGGCACTGGCCACGGACGCTCTGGTGGCCCCCTGGAGCCGTTCTCTTCTGTACGCCTTCCCTCCGAGAAGACTGCTTCCGCGATTGATATGCAGGATAGTGGCGGAGGGGATACCAATTATCCTGGTGGCTCCAGATTGGCCTCGGCGCACTTGGTACGCCGACGTGGTGCAAATAGTGGCAGACGCCCCTTGGCGGCTCCCGCTACGAGACGATCTTCTGTCTCAGGGGCCCATCTTGCACCCTGCTTTACCCTCGCTGGCTTTGACAGCTTGGCTATTGAGTCCCAGGTGCTAAGGGACAGGGGAGTCGCCGACTCCGTAATCCCTACTTTGTTAAAAGCTCGCAAGTGTACTTCTCGCAAGATTTATCACCGCACCTGGAAGGCTTACATAGCTTGGTGTGAGGCGGAGGGTCATAACCCTCGCTCTTATGTCGTGTCTAGTGTCCTGACTTTTTTGCAACAGGGCCTGAACAAAAAACTGGCTTTGAGTACTCTTAAGGGCCAGATATCGGCTCTGGCGATTCTCTTTCAGAGACCTTTAGCTTCACTCTCGTTAATTCGTACCTTTGTACAGGGTGTGCGACATGTGGCGCCTCGGGTGAGGACTCCGATCGCTCCGTGGGATCTGAATTTGGTGCTTTCTGTTCTTCAGAAACCACCTTATGAGAATATCAGGGAGATTTCCTTACAACTGCTGTCGCAGAAGGTGGCCTTTTTAGTTGCCATCACTTCCGCCAGACGGGTGTCGGAATTAGCAGCACTATCGTGCAAGTCGCCCTACTTAGTCATGCATAAGGATAAGGTGAAGGTGGTCTCTTCTTTTCACATTAATGAAGATATTGTTCTGCCTTCATTGTGCCCTCGCCCATCGCACCCAAAGGAGTTTGAGTTGCATGCTTTAGACGTGGTGAGGGCCTTACGAGTGTACTTGGCTGCTACAGCTTCTTTTCGAAAAGCTGATGCCTTGTTTGTGCTGTCAGAGGGCCCGCGCAAGGGATTGGCGGCCTCGTCGGCTACGATTTCTCATTGGATTAGAAAAACCGTGACCCATGCATATTCTGTTTGGGGCAAGGTTCCCCCTTTTCCAGTCACGGCTCATTCTACCTGGGCTGTTAGCACTTCCTGGGCTTTCAGACACCAGGCCTCGGTGTCACAGGTGTGCAAGGCGGCCACTTGGGCCTCGGTTCACACTTTCACTAAGTTTTATAAAGTTGATGTGTTTGCATCTTCGGATGCTGCTTTTGGCCGCAAAGTTTTGCAGGCGGCAGTGTAGGCGCGTCTGGCGCCTCCTTAGAGGTTCAGTTGGGTATTGTTAGCGTTTACCCACCCCTCTTTTTGACACAGCTTGGGGACGTCCCCACACGTTATGATGAGCTGCGCCTGTCAGTGAACGATAGGAGAAAAAGGGATTTTATTAAAACTTACCGTAAAATCCTTTTCTCTGAGTTCACTGACAGACGCAGCACCCACCCCTCTGTGCTCTGTTCTTCTACCGCTTGTGTACGAACTGAAGAGCTATGCTATGAGGGGGTTTATGTAGGAAGAGAGGACGGCCCCCATGGGAGGGGCCAGCTGTTTCTTTTCCCTGCCTAGTTAACTCCTAGTGGGACGAGCATAAACCCCACACTTTATGATGAGCTGCGTCTGTCAGTGAACTCGGAGAAAAGGATTTTACGGTAAGTTTTAATAAAATCCCTTTTTTTTTATGATATTCGAATTTTTTGAGATGCACCTTTACTATATTTCGTAGACGCTATAACTTTAACACAAACCAATCAATATATACTTTATTGGGATTTTTTTTTTTTACCAAAGACACACAGCAGAATACATTCTTTTCAAAAGTGGTCTTTTTTCATTTTATATAATGAAATCTTAAAGAACCCAGTGGAGATCAAATATCACCAAAAGTACGATCCATTTGCGTGAAAAAAAATCTATTTTGTTTGAGTACATCATTGCCTGACCATGCAATTACCAGTTAAAGAAGCGCAGAAATGGCATGGTCATGAAGGGGGTAAAATCTTTAGGAACTTCAGGACCGCTGCCCCTTTAAAAGTGAGCTACTGTGAGCTGCTGACTTTTAACATTAGGACACTTACCTGTCCTGGAGTCCAGCGATGTTGGTGGCGCCACCGTTCTGCACTTTCTCACTGGTGCGGAGGAGGGAGCCGGGCTGCTGATGTCAGCGGCTGTGGCCCGGGCTCCCGGATGTGGGTAAAAGTACACCTGTCAAAGACCGGTAGCCCCCCCTTCCCGAAAGGTGCCAAATGTGACACCTGGCGGGGAGGAATCCAACGAGCTGAAGTTCCACTTTTGGGTGAAACGCCACTTTAAGTGGTTAAGTAGTTAGGATTTTTTTATTTACCTCTACAATCCTTTTCTCGGAGTACATGACAAGACACGGTGATCGTGTTAGGAACTGGGACAGCTGCTGGTTTTTAAAAACCGAGTACATTTCTGGTGTCTGCCAGCATATGTCCCCCAGGCACATAGCTCCTCCTTTATCATCTCTACGCTTTAGCGATTTTACCCATATGCCATGTTCTCTGCTTGTTGTTCCTGTAACCTGTGTTCCTGATCCTGCCTGCTTTTACCTGTTTCCCATGTACCTGCTCCCCTATTCATGCTCAATCTTTAACTGTCTGATCAGTTGTTTTTTTGTTTTTTCTTTGTCTGATTGCTGTGCCCTATTCATGTTATTTCTTAGTTTAGGTAGGTTTGGTTGTGTTTCGTTTCAGTTGTGTTCACTTCAACTGATTAGGTTCTTTAGGTTTTGGATTTATTGTATTTGGTGTTTGTATTGATCACTATGTTATGTTGCATGTCATTTGTGCTGTCCTTTTAATAAATCACATTGTTTTCACTTAGTTTTGAGTCAGTCATTCTCTGTGCATATTAGCATGTCTGGTGAAACCCACTTTGCAGTATACCAGCAAGTGGTGTCCTAACGGATAACTCCCCTCTTTGCGTTTGTTCCTCATTACTTGCTTTAAAATTGAGTCTGTGCTGTGCAGGGAGTGGTTATGCATGGGTAGAGAAACCTGCCTTTTTTCCCTCTGCCATTATCAATTCTGCTAAGAGTGGCAGCATAACCCCCCAATGGTCATAGATGTGAAGAAACGTTTGTGTTCTGTGATTTCCGCCAAGAAAAGTATTTTACCGATAAACCAAAAATCCTAATGTGTTACTGCCTACTACATGAGGTTTTGGCAAACAATTGACACACCAGTCAATGATGGCCCCTCTACCTAGCATTCCTCAATTTTTTGCAAGTGTCCTAGGAACATGCTGCCCACAACAGAGATGGGTAATTTGCACGAAGCGGCACAGTTCCTCTTCCATTTTATAAATGGATCTATGTTCAAAGTAACATAATCCGATAATCTAGGATAAACATGAATCCCCAGATATTTAAAAGATGAGACCAAAGAAAACTGATTAGTAGCAGGGGAAAGTTCGGATTCCCAGCCACACGCTGGGGATTCAGTTTTTTAAAATTTCTGCAGGGCCGGTTTCCCCATAAGGCAGCATAGGTGCCTTATGGCACCAGGCTAGGCTGCAATAAAATGTGCCTGTGAAGATCTCCCCGCACAAACAACCCTCTCCATCCCCGTTCCGTCAGCCTCCTTTTCTAGAGCTCTCCAGAACGGGTTTCTCTCTGTGAGTGCCATGGACTCCCTGTATGATCAAAGCGCTCCCCTGCCAGGCCTTCACTCTATCCCCAGCCTGCAGTACCGCCCTAGCAGCAGCAGTGAGAAGAGGAGGGAAGAGAGCTGAGCACAGAACACCGGCCGGAAGTGCCTGCAGGATACATGGAACCAGCCTACATGTAAGTTCGGGCTTGCTGCGATTTCCCCTCCCTCCTCCTAGACCACCGGGGATTTTTTTTAAAAAATGTAAAACTTTTTATTGACCAAATGCACAAAAGAGACATTTTGGTACAATGACCAAAGTGCTCAACATGAGCATAATAAGAATACAGTGCAGAAAACAATTACGTATCATTTCACAGCATGTACAGAAATCAGTAATACAGTTTATATAGAATCAGATAACATCCAGTCACTTAAAGCCTGAAAAGCATTAAGTTGAATAGCAGACGGCAGTTAGTCAGACATGGGTGTATGCGTATAGCCTGAGCTTCAAACAAAGTATATATTCCAGACTCTTATGTAGTTTTGATAGTGGATGAGCACCAAGGGTCCCATACCTTATTGTATTTAGTGGGGCATCCCCTATGCTCATGGATGATTTTTTTCAAACGGAAGGCACTGGTTCACCATCTGGAGCCACTGTCGGGTAGATGGAGGAGCAGCTTGGTTCCACTTAATTGCTATGGCTTTGAGAGTCAAGAAGAGTGTCTCTCAACAAAATTCTAGTGAATTTTGGCCAATGTTCCTCATTCAGAATACCCAGTAAACATGTTTGCGGGGTATATGGCACCAGGACCAAGAGACTTTAGGACAATATTGTAATTATCCTTTTCCAATAGCCAGCTATAACCAGACATATCCACATTATATGATTAAAATCAGCCCTTTGAGTGCGCCTAGTGCAACCCAGTGTAGGAATGCGGTGCATTGCATGTAGCCTCACCAGCGATTGATATGACTGATGCAATATATACAATTAGATTAATTATTTACTGCCAGTGAGACAGTTAAATGAGAGGAGCATGCTTCCTCCCATTCTTCCTCTAAGTCCCGTACAAGCATCTGCCACTTAGCCTGAGCTGCCAGAGGGGTACTAATGACTGACCTACGCAGAAGATGTGAGTAAACATCGAAGACCTTAATATAACTATCAAGGGGTAGTTTAAAAACCGGGTGTGTTAATTCCAACATGGCGAAGTTGAAGGTACATGTAGAATACTGTTTGAAGGAGATCATATTTTCTTTGCAACTCAGCAAAAGAAGCCAACTGTTTAGTCTCCTTCCAGACCCATCAGGCTAGAGTCAAGATTGGCAGACCAACCCTTGGCATGAAGTCCAGGGGTGCCTGCAAGGTTTTAATTGAAGGACAGTCACCAAATGCGATTCCACCAGCCCCGGAGTGACAGGCACCAACCAATCAAGGTGTCCCGCCAGGTAGTAGTAATGCAGGTTAGGAAGCGCCATGCCAGCCTCGTCCTTAGGTCATGGCAGTACAGAGAATTTCAAATTCCACCTGTTGTTTGCCCAAATAAATGAGGTAAGCATTGATCAGATTTATCCGACCAGCCACCATTGAAGGACAGTCGCCAAATGCGATTCCACCACCCCTGGAGTGACAAGCACCAACCAATCAACAAGGTGGCGTAACTGTCCCGCCAGGTAGTAGTAATGCAGGTTAGGAAGCACCATCCCAGCCTCGTCCTTAGGTCGTGGCAGTACAGAGCATTTCAATTTCCGCCTGTTTGCCCAAATGGGGTAAGCATTGCATATAGCGTTTTTTTAAGAATGACTTGGGTAACACCGTGGGCAAGTGGGAGGTTAAATACAGACATTTGGGAAGAAGGATCTTCTCGATCAGATTTATCTGACCAGCCACAGATAATGAGAGCCTGGCCCAGGCATTGAGCTTAAGCTTGATTTCATGAAGCAGGGGGGTCTATATTAGCCTTTAGAACTTCCTTATTTGATCATGTAATCACCCCCAGATATTTAAAGGGAGGATACCACTTTCAAAGGGTTATCAGTCGCAGTGCGGTTATATTCCTGTGGATACAATGGCATCAAAGCTGATTTTTGCAGTTGATTTTAAGGCCAAAGTAGGCTCCATATGATTCAATAATCCACATTGCAGCCGACAAAGATGCAGAAGCATCCTGTAAATATAAAAAAGATTGTCCGCATATAAACCGATCGTATCTATCCGATCTCCCAAGGTTATACCCGTGACAAGGGGAGATTGTCGGATATGCAACGCAAGTGTCTCAATCACAATTGTGAATAGCAACAGAGACAGGGGACAGCCCTGCTGTGTACCCCTGTGAAGCTGCATAGGCGGGTACAGGAGGCCATTCACTAACAGCGACCCACAGTCAAAAATTTTCTCCAAACCCAAAGGACCGCAGTGCAGCCTGAAGGAAAGCCCACTCTGAGTCAAAGGCTTTGGCGGTGTCTAACAATGCCAGTACACTGGAATCCGGCAAATATTCCCTAAGTTGCACGATCAATTGGGTCCTGTGGATATTTATGGAAGTAGACTTACCAGGCATAAAGCCAGTCTGGTCAGGATGGATAATACGAAGAATAACCGAATGAAGGCATTTGGCGAGGATTTTAGCTAAAATGTTATAATCCATGTTGAGTAATGAGATTAGGCCTTACTATGCACACTCGGCAGGGTCTTTATCAGGTTTAGGAATAAGTACTACCATGGCTGAATACATGGTCGGTGACAATCTACCTTCTTGAAATGCCTTGGAGTAAACCTGCTGTAAAACCGGTGCAATATCATACAGGTACCTGCAGTAGACCTCCAGGGGAAGGCCTTCTGGTCCGGATGCCTTTCCAGCTGCCAAAGAGGCCACTGCTTCTCTGTTATCTTCAGTAATCTCAGAATCTAACATTGATACCTGCTCCTGTGACAGAGTTGGGAAGTGCAAGTCCTCCAGGTAGGCGGTAATATCCTTAGTATGTGTGAGGGTAGAATTATACACGGTGTAAAATTCCTGGAAGCACATGAGAATATCGCCCGAATTTTGAGCTTCAGTGCCATCCGATCGTATAATTTTGGTGACCACCGAGCTGGAATTTTGTTGTCTGGCCATATGCGCCAACAAATGACTGGACTGGTTACCATATTCAAAATATTTCTGTTGGGCATAGAATGTTTTACGCTTAGCAGTAGCCGACAAATGAGCCGAGTATGAATGGGAGGCTTGTTCCCAGTATATGCGTATATGTATTTGTATTAGTGGGAGAAGCCAAAAATTGTGCTTCAGCGGTCTGGTATTGCTGAGCCAGCTCTTCCTCTTCCTGTCGGGAAGACTGTTTAATGTATGCAATAGTGGACTTCAAGGCACCTCTCAAATAAGCCTTCAAAGTATTCCAGAACAGCAAATCTCTACTGGGTCCATGAACCTCCAAAAAAACTTGCAATTGATCTGGGATCCTATCAGTTTCCCCAATGAGGGATAAACAAAAGGACTGCGCCTTCCAAATCCTGCAGAGTCCCGTATAGCCAATGTCCAGAGTAAGCAGCAGTGGGGCATGGTCAGATACCCCCCTGTACAAATAGGCTATAGAGGAGACCTTTGCTAGAACCTGATTTCCAAAAGCCAGATCTATTTGTGAGAGACTCCCCCTAGCAGGGATAGACCACGAATAAACCCTGGTACATGGATTAGAGACCCGCCATAGATCATGCCAGCCAAATTCGGCCACTAATTGACTAAAAGCCAATGGGCCCTGCGGCTGTGAAACCAAGGGGTCCCCATGCCTCTCAAGGACCAGTCCATCAACAGGTTGAAGTCCCCCGTGCATAAAACAAAAAACCTCAGGCTAAAGTGCGGTGAACACCATTGCTTCCTTGAGTACCTGTAGATTTTACCGGGGGAGGGTTGTATATTCCTAGAATTACAAAAGGTAAAGAATATAGCTGAGCTCTTGTAAACACATAATGACCTAAAGAATCAGTTTTGACAGAGTTACACTCCCACGGAACTGACTTGTGAACCAAAATAGATACCCGTTCATTGTAACCAGGGTTTAGATGAGTAGTTTTTATGTTTGGGTGTTCAGTGCGTTTCCTGAAGGTATATTATGCGCGAACTTGAGTGCAATATTGTGGTCATTACCTGAGATAGTTTATGTAGGGAACCCAGGCCCCTTGCATTCCAAGATAAAACATTACATGTATTCGCTATTACATAAACAGATCCATATATTCAACCCATATTAGAGGGCCTATCAGACACAAGCCCCCTACCCAACATTGTGGACTGGATGTTTGTACTGGGATAGCAACTGGTATGTGACCCATAACTTTGGGTTCATTGCCAAACTATATACATCTAACAGTATAGAAAGCAGAACAAGGATTAAGACAGAACTTTTAAACAGGGCATTAACCGCACATTGCATCCGCAGATGTGTGGGCAATACGTGGAAACACCACCTATTCATGTGCTCCCATCTGAATAGTGCAGATATACAGCTCAAAAATAAAAATAGAGTGCTTTTATAAGTATCCTTGCAAAGAGGGCAAAAGGAAAAAATTTGTCAAAAAATCTCCCAACAATCAATGGTGATATTACCTCCATATTCCAGGAGAGGAAGCAGGAGATGTAGTCCAGAAATCCTGTACTAGGATGACGTAGTTCTCTTTAACATCAATAGATGGCACCAAAGCATAAGCAATCCCATTGTAAGAAAGCTGAAACTCTGAAATGGGGGAAAACCAAGGAAAAATGATATCTCAAACGGAGTCAATCTTGGTCAAAATTAGAGATTTCAATCCACAGTAAACTTGCAGTAGTCATAAAACATAAGCAGGGAAGTGATCTTCTTTTGCTGCCTAAGCAGCAAAGGTACTAACTTAGGTAAATAGAAAGTGAAGCAAATCCAGTGTAACACTAATGGCAAATACTCAGTGTTGAGTAGCATGAGGTAACGAAGCAAACAGGTGGCTGCAACTGTTAGGTAATCGTGATGGACGATTCTGCAGTGCATACCAATCCTGGGCATCCTCTGGTGTGGTAAAAGTGAACCTTGCCACCAGCAATCACCCTCAGATGAGCTGGGAAGGTCATGGAGTAAACTATTCCTTTCTCCCTCATCTTTCTCTTGATATCCGTGAAAGAAGCTCGTTGCTCTTGCAGTTCAACTGAAAAGTCAGGAAAGATATCTGGGTGTTTTCAAAGCGAATCTGGCCCTTTTGCCTAGCCTAGCGGAGGACAAGTTCACGGTCCTTACAATTCAGCATTCTATCACGTAAAGGACGCGGTGCATCGCCCTGTGGAGAAGTTTTGCCAGGACCCTGTGCGCTCTTTCCACCGCAAACGTAGAGGAGAACTGGGCCTCAGGAAACGTAGTTTCTCTTACGTTCACTGACAGACGCAGCCCTTCATTGACAAGTGGGGTTTATGCACATCCTGCTAGGAGTAGACTAGGCAAATAGAAAAAAAGTAAGCTGACCCCTCCCAGGGGGCCGTCCTCACTCCATATAACCCCCCTGCTCTGCATCGCATATCCGTTTTATTATGCCTAGTGCAAGGAGTTAGACCTGGTTCCCTGCTGGGACCTGCGGTTCCCCAGATTTTTTTTCTTCTTTGGGCTTTTCAAGCTATCTGATGAAGATTGCTATCAAGTAGCCGGCTGGGGCATAGAGGATATCTCGAATCCTGAAATTTCCCCAGCACGGCCAACCGATGCGAGCTACCCTTAGCATTGGCGGGGTCCGCCTCATCGTACCCGTTCCGTGCAGGAGACCAGTGGGTGACCCCCACTTGCGTCCAGTGACCAGGCTGTGCTCGCGTCCAGGGGCGCTTGGCCTGCAGCATCCCTCCCCACCAGATGGGAGGAAGGTCTGCTACCTACCGGGTGGCTACCCGCTACGCCCATCGGATTGTTGAGTGACCCCCCCCCCCAGGGGTGCGGAGGGGGGGGCTGGGCGTTTGGCGTACTAGGCCGGCCGGTGGAGGGTTCCTAGGGCTACAGGTCCCCCTGTTTGTTTTGGTGTCGCGCTCTCCTACACCCTCTCCCCGTACCGCACCCCGTGCTCAAGCCGCCATGTGGCGATCCACCGCCATTTTGCCGTAGCCACCGCCATTTTGTGGGCTATTTTGGCCTCTAGTGGTGGACCGGTGGCCATTTTGCCGTAGTTGCGGCCTGTGTGACAGGCTTTGGCCTCTTGTGGCCGCTCGGTGCCATGTTTGATGTGCCTGTGGATGAAGACGTGCGGCTGACGCCACTTCTTCCTCTTTCCCTCTGGGACAGCATGGAAGGCACAGGGCGCCGTAGGCTCCTGACTGGCGGTCAAAGAACTCCTCTGAGGGGCAATTATACACAGCAAGTATAGCTGGGCTCTCCCTGGGGTGCTGGTAGTGGTGGGTGCAGTCCTCCTGGGTGTCTCCCGGTTGCTTGGTGGGGCTGCATTGTGGTGGTGTCAGGGCCTTTTGGCCTGTCAGTGTTCTGGTGGCGCAATGGCGGCTGAACCTGCGGGCTCTTCCAAAGAGGAGTCGGTGGAAGCACAACCTGAGCTGGACCCTCTGGTTCCCCTGGATCAGCTAAGGTCCGTATTGGGGGAATTTTTTCCCCGGGAGGTGCCGTGCCAAGGGGGTGCCTAAAAATCGTCCACTTATACCCTCCTTCCTCAGGGGAGGATTCTGAACCGGAAGGGGCCTCAGTGGTCACGGGGACCCCTGTGGAGCTCTCAAATGGTGAACTGGAGCCCTCGGAAGGTGAGGAAGACCAGGGGGCCTCGCTAGCGCGCGACAGGGTGCTGGTGGCCTTTCTGATCGCCAATATCCATGCGTCCTTGCGACTGGACCAAGCCGGGGAGTCGCAGGAGTCTGCCTACGTTTGTGGGTCTTTTAAGCCACCTCGGTCGGTCCCCCAGTGCTTATCCCTATGATCAATTCTTTGACCAGCTGGTCTATAAGGAATGGCAGCGTCCGCAGAATTCCTTTTCCTTGCCCAAACGTTTCGCTGTACGCTATCCCTTTTGAGGGTAGTTTTGTGAAGAAGTGGGCATCCCCCGCGGTGGACCCTCCGGTGGCTCGCCTGAATAAGGCAACGACCATCCCCTTGGAGGGGTCTCCCTCTTTTAAGGATCTGACCGATAGGCGGACGAGGCGGTATCCAAGGCACTGTTCTTGGTGGCGGGGTCAGCCATGAGACCAGCTCTGGCGTCAGCCATGGTGGCGCAATCCCTTACCGAGTGTGCGTCTGAGTTGCACAATGAGTTGAGCGGCGGGTGCTCGCTTGAGGCATCACAGCGGGCGGACCATCTGATACAGGGTTTTCAGTACCTGTGTGACGCAGCTTTAGACCTGCTTCCCATGCTGTCTAAGATGTCTGGTTTTGCAGTCATTATCAGACGGGTGCTGTGGTTACACTGTTGGTCGGGTGACCATGCGTCTAAAAAGGGCCTCACGGATCTTCCCTTTCAGGGTGGTCGGCTCTTTGGGGCACAGTTGGATGAAGTAATTAAATATTTCACCGGGGAGGAGAGTACTTTTCTTCCGGAGCCCAGGCGGCGGGAGTCCCACCGTAAGCAGGGTCCTGCTTCTTCGGGTCAGAATAGGTTTTTCCGTGCGCCCGGTGCAGCGGACAAGGGCTCAAGGCCCAGCAAGTCTGCCTCGGGGTCCGGTAAATGGCCCTGGAAGCACAAGAGCGAAACGACGGAGGATAAGTCCTCCTCCGCATGATGGGTTGCCCCCACCCGACTCTCAAGTGGGGGGCCGACTTCTTGGGTTCGCAGACAGGTGGACTGCCCGCATTTCCGGCCGGTGGGTGCAGTAAGTGGTGTCCGCAGGATACAGGATAACCGTTCAGCACTCTACCCCCAGATAGGTTCTTCCCATCGAACTTGAGACTCACTAAGGGGTGTCGAGAGGCTCTCCTAGGGGATGTTCAGGCGCTCTCCGAACAAGGGGTGATTGTGCCGGTACCTCCGTTGGAAAGATTCCGTGGCTTCTACTCAAACCTCTTTGTGGTGCCCAAAAAGGGTGGGGTCAGGCTAGTCCTGGACCTAAAAGCGCTAAACCACTTAGTGAAGGCGCGAAAAATTCAGGATGAAAATCTGTCCGATCCGTCATGGCCGCCCTACACCAAGGGGACTTTGTGGCGTCGCTGGATATCAGGAACGCGTATCTCCATGTTCCCATTTGTCCCCGGCACCAGCGTTTTCTTCGCTTTGCGGTGTGGGATCTGCATTACCAATTTGTGGCACTTCCCTTTGGTCTGGCCTCGGCTCCTCTGGTATTCACCAAGCTGGTGGCTCCGGTGCTGGCGCTATTGAGGCAGAGAGGCATTGCGGTAGTAGCATACCTCGACGACTTGCTCCTGTGAGCGGAGTCTGCTTCGGCCCTGGAGGAGAATGTAACTATCACCATGGCCTCGTTGAAAGACTTCGGCTGGCTGATCAACCTGCAGAAGTCGACGTTGACCCCGTCCTGTCGACTGGAGTAACTGGGTCTGATTCTGGACACGGAGCAGGCGAAGGTGTTCTTACATCCGGCCAAGTTACTAACACTGCAGGCAGAGGTGCGAACCCTGCTGTCACGCCAGTGGTCCTCCTTACGGTTCTGTATGCGGGTGTTGGGGCTCATGGTCTCATCCTTCGAGGCAATACCGTACGCCCAGAGTCCCACTCAGCTCCTACAGCGAGCGATTCTGTCACGGTGGGACAAGTCTCCGCTGTCCCTGGACCTGCTGATCAGACTGGATCATCAGACCAGAGGATCGTTGACCTGGTGGCATCGGGCCCCTTCTCTAACTTTGGCAAAGTCTTTCCTCCCCTGAATTGGTCGATAGTCACGACAGACGCCAGTCTATCAGGCTGGGGGGGGTCCTGGGGCAGCTGTCTGCTCAGGGCCGTTGGTCGGCGCAGGAATCCCGCCTTCCGATAAATGTGCTGGAGTTGAGGGCGATCAGGCTCTGCCTCACACTGGATGGTAAGGTCGCGCGGCCTACCGGTTCGGGTTCAGTCGGACAACACGACGGCGGTGGCGTACATGAACCATCAGGGCGGAACGAGGAGCTCGGCTGCGGAAGCGGCTCTCATTCTGTGGTGGGCAGAACTTCACGTGCCGGCAATCTGCCATTTACATTCCGGCATAGAAAATTGGCAGGCGGATTTTCTCAGTCCCCAGACGCTGGATCAGGGGGAATGGTCCCTACATCCAGAGGTGTTCCACCAGATTTGCTACAAGTGGGGCACGCCAGACATGGACCTCATGGTGTCCACGTTCAATCACAAGGTGCAGACCTTTGTGTGTGAACAAGGGACCCGTTGGCGGCCGCCACGGACGCGTTTGTAGCGCCTTGGGGTCAGTATCGGCTCCTGTACGCCTTCCCTTCCATCAAGATTCTACCGCGACTACTGTGCAGGATAGAAGCAGAGGGGTTTCCGACAATCCTGGTAGTTCCGGATAGGCCTTGGCAACCTTGGTACGCCGACGTGGTGCGGATGGTGACAGATGTTCCCTGGCGTCTTCCGCTGCGCGAAGATCTACTGTCGCAGGGACCCATCCTGCACCCTGCTTTACCCTCGCTGGCTTTGACGGCTTGGCTATTGAGTCCCAGGTGTTGTCTCAGGTCTCTGACTCCGTGATCCCTACCATACTTAAGGCACGCAAGTGTTCTGCGCGCAAGATTTATCCTCGCACCTGAAAGGCCTATATTGCCTGGTGTGAGACGGGGGGTTGGAACCCCCGCTCTTACGTAGTGTCCCAGTGCTGGCTTTTTTGCAGCAGGGCCTGGATAACAAATTGGCATTGAGTACTCTCAAGGGTCAGATTTCGGCTCTGGCGATTCTCTTTCAATGGCCTTTCAACATTCGTTGATATTTACATTTGTACAGGGTGTACGCCATGTGGCTCCTAAGGTACGGTCGCCTTTGGCGCCGTGGGATTTGAATTTGGTACTTTCTGTCCTGCAGAAACCACCATATGAGAAGACCAGGGATATTCCCTTACAATTGCTGTCGCAAAAAGTGGCCATTCTTGGTGGCCATTACATCCGCTAGGCGGGTGTCTGAGTTGGCGGCGTTGTCCTGTAAGTCTCCTTATTTGGTCCTTCATAAGGACAAGGCGGTCTTGCGACCTTCCCCTTTGTTTCTACGAAAGGTGGTCTCCTCTTTTCACATTAATGAGGATATTGTTCTCCCTTCATCATGTCCGCACCCGTCGCATCCCAAGGAGATTGTTGCATTATTTGGATGTCGTGAGGGCTTTGTGGGTGTATTTGGCGGCTACAGCTTCCTTTCGGAAGTCTGATGCGTTGTTTGTGCTGACAGAAGGACCGCGTAAAGGGTTGGCGGCCTCGTCGGCTACTGTTTCCCGTTGGATCAGACAGACCGTGACCCATGTGTATACTGTTCGGGGCAAAGTCCCTCCTTTTCCTCCACCTACCCTCCCCAACAACCAGGGGTATTTTGGTCGCAGCCCGCCACGAGTCGCCGCGGCACCCGAAAATTTGGGCCGCAACGCTTCCTGCGGCCATCGGACACCAAAAAAGGAAAAAAAAACGTCTCAGACCCCAAAATCCAAACAAAGAGGGTC
>BLSH010127324.1:21201-36087 GCA_018402905.1 Glandirana rugosa | reverse complement strand
GTGTGCATCGCAGACTACTATTGGGCTAACATCCTGAACCAGGCTAGAGAGTGGTTTCTCCCTGAGCCCACAACGAGGTGGGGAGAACTAGAATTGCAGAGTACTCCAAAAAAAATCTACGCAATTGGCTATGCAGTTTTCACCCTAAGGCCAAACTAAGTGGATCTCTACCACTTACAATGTTAGCTACAGTTAAGGCCTGGCACAAGCTAATAAACCTCAAGTGGACAGCCACAGACACAACTGACCTAAACCCTACAATCAACATTATAGAGGAAATTATTCCCTCTATGCGCCTTCCAATTCAAATGAAACAAAGCACGTTAACTATCAACAGGCTCCTTTCAGAAGGGAAAATAAAAGCTTATCAACAATTAAAGGAGGAACTAACCTTAACGGAGAACTCACATTTCCATTATCTCCAAGTAACAAGCTGCTTACAGAAAAACCCTCAAATTCATGCAAAGATACCCACACAAATACACACCTTTCTAGCACAAAGAGCCGCAGGGACAAAAGGGACTTCACTTATATACAACACGCTCCAAGAAAAGTAATTTTTCGCCCACTCACCTCCATTTGCCCAATGGGAGGGCGACTTAGGTAAAACCTTTACAACCGACAAATGGCACAAAGCACTGAAGTACACGTATGCTGCGACTAAATGCTCAGCACTTTGGGAAACAGCTCAAAGCATGCTTCAAAGGAGATACATGACACCAACTAGGATAGTCACATTTGATAGGCTAGCTTCTCCCCTTTGCTGGAGGATGTGTGGGGAGAGAGGGTCTCTCATACACATCTTATGGAGTTGCCCTAAACTAAAACACTACTGGGACGAGGCATTTACAGTCATATCTCAAATTACCAAACAGAAAATAGTCCCATCTCCAGGACTAGCTCTGGTCAATATAAACATAGATGACTTCTCCCCGAAACTTAGGACAATCATATCACATTTATTATTGGTGACTAAATACCACATAACCAAAAATTGGAAAAGCCCAACCCCCCCACAATTTAAAAGAGTAATAGAGACAACTCAAACCCATTCTCATTATGAAAGCATGCTGGCAACAATGAACAACTCACTGAAAAATATAGAACGCAACTGGACTCCATGGAGAGCCTGGTATCAAAGTTATGACCATTAAGGTCTGAAACACAGTTTGAACATATGATAAGGAATTAATGCAGGAGGCAACTAAACAGCAAGTTTGGAAAGTTCACTAGATTTATTCTAGCTAAACTCAGTTTTCTTACCCCCACTTCCCCCTTCCCATCCCTTACCCCTCCCCCAATACCCTCCCTACCCCTTCCTACCTTCTCCATGTTACAAGAGATATGTGCCCTATTAGCACCATATATACACTGAAAAATGTGTACAGCATTTAGGGAAAGGCCAAAGGGACATTAAAAAGGACCAGCAAGAAACGACTTTCTGGAAGACATTTTTGGGGCACAGTTATGTTCCCACAGGGGGTGCCCGGGAATGGACAACCGAAATCCATATGAAAACAAAAGGTATACGAAAAAATTGACTCTCATACATACGTATGCTTGTGTAAGTATATGGTACCTGAGTAATTGTGTATTGATTAAAGATGCCTTCATGTTTATTATTATATTTAATATGTATCTGCGATTGACAAATGGCACAACTCTGTACTACTTGATAAACTCAATAAAAAATATGTTACGCCCATCGGAGTGGTGAGTGACCCCCTCTTTCCCCCCTAGGGGTGCGGAGGGGGGGTGCTGGGCGTACTTTAGCGATTTTCTGGCCGACCAGTGGAGGGTGGTCGCTGGGCTAGTGTCCTCCTGGGTGTCCTCGCCCCCCTCCCTCACCTCCCCCCGCTCCGCACCCCATTTAAATCCACATCTCTGCGTTTTTTACCGCCATGTGGCGATCCGCCGCCATTTTGCCGCTTTGGCCTCTTGTGGATGATCTCGGCGGCCATATTGGATGTCCCTGGAGCAGTGTAAAACGTGCTGCTGCCGTTTTACTTTCCTTTTCGCTTGGGACAGCGTGGCTGACTACAGACGGTGCTTCATCTGGTGGTCCTTTATGCACTCCTGCTGGGAGCAGTTTCTGTGGACACAAAACAGCAAGTATAGCTGGGCTCTCCCTGGGGTGTGGTAGCGGTGGGTGCAGTCCTCCTGGGGTCTCCCTGGCGTTCGGTGGGGCTGTTTTGTGGGGGTGTCAGATCATTTTTTTTCTAGATTTGACTGTCCGTTTCAGTGGTGCGATGGCAGATGATCCTGCAGGCCCTTCTGAGGAGGAGTCAGCGGCAGCACAGCCTGCGCTGGGGGCCCTGGTGTCCCTGGAACAGCTGAGGGGCAGTGTTTGGGGAATATCTTCCCCGGGTGGGGCAGAGCAACGCTCTGGGGCCCCTAAAAAACGCCCGCCTCCCCCTTGTTCCTCAGGGGGCAAATCCGAACCGGAAATGGCTTCGGGGGTCACGGGGACACCCGTGGAACTCTGAGGGTGAGCTGGTACCCTCGGACAACGAAGAGGACCAGGGGGCCTCAGTTACACGCCAAAAAGCGCTGGTGGCCGCACTGATTTTTATTATCCGTGCGTCCTTGCGACTGGACCAGGCAGGGGAGTAGCAAGCGTCCGCATATGTTTGCAGGTCTGCTAGGCCACCTAGGTCGCCTAAGGCTTATCCTTATGATACATTTTTTGACCACCTGGTCTATCAAGAATGGCAGCGTCCGCAGTATTCCTTCGCCCTACCTAAACGCTTCGCTATCCCTTTGAGGATAGTTTTGTGAAGAAGTGGGTGTCCCCCACAGTGAACCCTCCGGTGGCTCGCCTGAACAAGGCAACGACCATTTCGTTGGAAGGGTCCCCCTCGTTTAAGGACCCAGCCGATAGGTGGACGGAGGCAGTGTCCAAGGCACTTTTCCTGTTGGCAGGATTAGCCATGCGGCCGGCCCTGGCGTCTGCCATGGCGGCGCAATATCTGTCTGAATGTATGGCAGAGCTGCAGAATGATTTGGACTGCAGCAGGACGCTGGAAGCGTCGCAGAAGGCAGATCATTTGTTTCAGGGTATTCGGTACCTGTGTGATGCAGCTCTGGACCTGCTTCCCATGTTGTCTAAGATGTCTGCTTTTGCAGTCATTATCAGACGAGTTCTTTGGTTACGCTCGTGGTCGGGTGACCACGCGTCTAAAAAAGGTCTTGCGGATCTTACCTTTCAGGGTGGCCGTCTCTTTGGGCCACAGTTGGATGAAATCATCAAGGATTTCACTGGGGGGAAGAGTACTTTCCTTCCGGAGCCCAGACGGCGGGAGTTCCGCCGCAAGCTGGGACCTGTTTTTTCGGGTCAGAAGAGTTTTTTTCGTGCCCCTGGCACAGCGGGCAAGGGGTCGAGGCCCGGCAAGCCTGCCGCAGGGGCCGGAAAGCATCCCTGGCAGCGCAAGAACGAAGAGACAGAGGACAAGCCCTCCTCTGCATGATGGGTTACCCCCACCCGACCTTCGGGTGGGGGGATTTCTGGGGTTCGCAGACAGGTGGACTACCCGCATTTCCGACCGTTGGGTGCAGGAAGTGGTGTCCTCCGGGTACAGAATAGAGTTCAGCACTCTACCCCCAGACAGGTTCTTCCCATCGAACTTGAGACTCCCTCAGGGGCGTCGGGAGGCCCTCCTAAGGGCTGTTCAGGCGCACTCCGACCAGGGGGTGATTATGTCAGTACCTCAGTTGGAGAGGTTTCACGGTTTCTACTCGAACCTATTGGTGGTCCCCAAAAAAAAGGGGGGGCAGGCCAGTTCTGGACCTAATGGCGTTAAACCACTTTGTGAGAGCGCGAAAATTTCAGATGGAATCTGTCCGTTTAGTCGTGGCCGCCCTGCACCAAGGGGACTTCATGGCGTCCCTGGATATCAGGGACGCATATCTCCACGTCCCCATTTGTCTCCGGCACCAGCGCTTTCTGCGCTTTGCGGTGGGAGATCTTCACTACCAATTCGTGGCACTTCCCTTCGGTCTGGCCTCGTGTTCACCAAGCTGGTGGCCCCGGTGCTGGTGCTACTGAGACAGGGGGGCGCAAAGGTGGTAGCATACCTCGACGACCTGCTCTTGAGAGCGGAGTCTGCTTCGGCTCTGGAGGAGAATGTGGCTATCACCATGACCTCGTTAAAGGACTTCGGCGGGGGGTCCTGGTTCAGTTGTCTGTGCAGGGCCGCTGGTCCGCGCAGGAATCTCGCCTTCTGATCAATGTGCTGGAGCTGAGGGTGATCAGGCTCTGTCTCGCCCACTGGACGGAAAGGTTGCACGACCTCCCGGTTCAGGTTCAGTCGGAAAATGCCACTGCAGTTAGATATGTGAATCATCAGGGCGGAACGAGGAGCTCGGCAGCAGCTGCGGAAGTGGCTCCCATTCTGCGCTGGGCAGAACTTCACGTGCCAGCGATCTCCGCCATCTACATTCCGGGCGTAGAGAATTGGCAGGCGGACTTACTCAGTCGCCAGACGCTGGATCAGGGGGAATGGTCCCTCCATCCAGAAGTGTTCAGCCAGATTTGCCACAAGTGGGGCACGCCAGATGTGGACCTCCTGGCGTCTCGGTTCAACCACAAAGTGAAACCTTTTGTGTGCAGGATGAGGGACCCGTTGGCGGTCACCACGGACTGGTAGCGCCTTGGGGTCGGTATCGTCTTCCTCCCATCAAGCTTCTACCGTGGCTACTGCGCAGGGTGGAAGTGGACGGGATTCCGATGATCCTGGTGGCTCCGGATTGGCCTCGGCGTCCGTGGTACCCCCACATGTCAAAGAGGGCTGCGTCTGTCAGTGAACGTAAGAGAAAAAGGGATTTTATTAAAACTTACCGTAAAATCCTTTTCTCTGAGTTCACTGACAGACGCAGCACCCACCCCTCTGCGTTGTGTTTGTGCGGCTTGTTACGAACTGATATGCTAAACAGGGCAGGGGGGTTATATGGGAGAGAGAGGATGGCCCCCTGGGAGGGGCCAGCTTGCTTTTTCTTTTTGCCTAGTTAACTCCTAGTAGGATGTGCATATAACCCCACATGTCAGAGGGCTGCTTCTGTCAATGAACTCAGAGAAAAGGATTTTACGGTTAGTTTTTATAAAATCCCTTTTTATTAAGAACTTACCGTAAAATCCTTTTCTCTGAGTTCACTGACAGATTCAGCACCCACCCCTCTGTTGCATTTGTACGGCTTGTTACGAACTGATATGCTATGCAGAGCAGGGGGGTTATATGCTGGAGTGAGGACGGCCCCCTGGGAGGGGTCAGCTTACTTTTTTTCTATTTGCCTAGTCTACTCCTAGTAGGATGTGCATAAACCCCACTTGTCAATGAAGGGCTGCGTCTGTCAGTGAACTCAGAGAAAAGGATTTTACGGTAAGTTTTTCAACCAGGGTCCTGCCCTTCAATTCAGCCTGCTCAGGGAGGCTCACTATTCTGAGGTTATTCCTTTTGAGACGATTCTCTAAATCTTCTGCTGGCACCAGAATATTTGTTTCTCAGCCGCAGTCACTCTGTTAGGGACTGGGAAGAAATTCTCCTCCAGAGTAGATTTTGCGCTCACCTTCAGACACACGCTGCATGTCATTGCGCAACAGGCCTATATCTACCTTGATCTCCTCCATGTTCCCAGTTGAGGTGTTAGAGGCTGTGATGGCATTCAGGAGTTGAGCATTAACTTGCTCCATGGTTAGCTTGCCCTGCTTACCCAGACGTTTAGCAGTGTCTATGATGGCTAATACAGCGCTCCTCGTGTAAGGAGGGGTATGGGGGCCATCTTGCCTGTCAGTGTGGGCAAGTTCTTTCAAACGAGCCACGGATGAACCCCCTTTACTCATGTTGTCCTCGATATGTAGCTGGATAGCAGCACTCTGTAGCAGGCTGGTTAGGGAAGCAGATATTGCTAGGAAGAAGCAGGATTACAACGGATTCTGTGGGTGGCTGACAGAGTTCCTCTCAAGCACGTCTGGCCATCTTGACGGTGTCGCCGGGGATCTTTTGTGGGAGGACAGGCAGCAGTGCCACTCTCCCCGAGGTGAGGCCACCATCGCCGTTTGCTCAGGTAGCTGCCTGCACCCAGTCACATGAAATTAATAAAAAACGTTGAATCTGCTGTCACGTTTATATTGCATTGTGAAGAGGTGTGGGGGGGTACAGAGAGGAACTGATGTGTGTGTGTGGGGGGGAGGTACAGAGGGGAACAGCAATTGTGGTAATCTGAGGGGTGAAGGTGGAAGAATTGTAGTGATCACCTTTGTAAAAAAAAGAATAAATGCAGAGCGTTTTGCAGGTAAAAAAATGTGCATTTATTATTTTTACTAGGAGCCTGTCAAGGCATGGTCAGTGTATCTGTCTTCTTGTACGGACAAGCAGTTACACAGTTAGCCTGTCCATATACTACCCTAGACTGTCCATATACTACCCTAGCCTGTCCGTATACTACCCTAGCCTGTCTATATACAGTTGTGCTCATAAGTTTACATACCCTGGCAGAATTGATTTCTTGGCCATTTTTCAGAGCATATGAATGATAACACAAAAACTTTTCTTTCACTCATGGTTACTGTTTGGCTGAAGCCATTTATTATCGGTCAATTGTGTTTACTCTTTTTAAATCATAATAACCGAAACTACCCAAATAGCCTTGATCAAAAGTTTACACACCCCAGTTCTTAATACCGTGTATTGCCCCCTTTAACATCAATGACAGCTTGAAGTCTTTTGTGGTATTTGTGGATGAGGCTCTTTATCTTCTCAGATGGTAAAGCAGCCCATTCCCCTTGGTAAAAAGCCTCCAGATCCTGTAAATTCTTGGGCTAACTTGCATGAACTGCACGTTTGAGGTCTCCCCAGAGTGGTTCAATGATATTGAGGTCAGGAGACTGAGATGGCCACTCCAGAACCTTCACTTTATTCTGCTGTAGCCAATGACAGGTTGACTTGTGCTTGTGTTTTGGATCATTGTCATGTTGGAATGTCCAATTGGAATGTCCAAGTACGTCCATTGCCCAGCTTCCTGGCTGATGAATGTAAATGTACCTCCAGTATTTTTTGATCGCATATTGCATTCATCTTGCCATCAATTTTGACCAAATTTCCTGTGCCTTTTGTAGCTCACACATCCCCAAAACAGGAGTGATCCACCTCCGTGTTTCACATGAGGAATGGTCATAGGCCTTGTTGGCTCCTCTCCAAATGTAGCGTTTATGATTGTGGCCAAAAAGCTCAATTTTGGTCTCATCACTCCAAATGACTTTGCGCCAGAAGGATTGAGGCTTGTCTCTGTGCTGTTTGGCGTATTGTAAGCAGGATACTTTGTGGCATTTGCGTATTAATGGCTTTATTCTGGCGACTCGACCATGCAGCCCATCTTTCTTCAAGTGCCTCCTTATTGTGCATCTTGAATCAGCCACACCGCATGTTTTCAGAGAGTCCTATATTTCACCTGAAGTTTTTTGTGGGTTTTTCTTTGCATCCCGAACAATTTTCCTTGCAGTTGTGGCTGAAATATTAGTTGGTCTACCTGACCGTGGTTTGGTTTCAACAGAACCTCTCATTTTCCACTTCTTGATTAGAGTTTGAACAATGCTGATTGGCATTCTCAATTCCTTGGATATCTTTTTATACCCCTTTCCTGTTTTATACAATTCAACTACCTTTTCCCGCAGATTCTTTGACAATTATTTAGCTTTCCCCATGACTCAGAATCCAGAAACGTCAGTGCAGCACTGGATAAAAGATGCAAGGGTCTGTCAGGAGTCCAGAAACTCACTGACCTTTTATACACACACACTAATTACAAGCAAACAGATAACAGGTAAGGATTATTACCATTAATAGCCATTCAAATCCATTTGTGTCAACTTGTGTGCATGTTATCAGGCCAAAGTCACCAGGGTATGTAAACTTTTGATGAGGTTAATTTGGGTAGTTCCGTTGTCATTATGATTTAAAAAAAGTAAACACAATTGATAATAAATGGCTTCAGCCAAACACTAACCATGAGTGAAAGAAATGTTTGTGTTATCATTCATATTCTCTGAAAAGTGGCAAAGAAATCATAAATTTTGCCAGGGTATGTAAACTTTTGAGTACAACTGTACCTGCAGACCACGGCTAGCATGAGGAAGCGTGCCGGTGCCGCCACTGTTTGTCTTCAGGCCAAGTCCAAGGGCGCAGATGCGGGCCTGTGGACATGGCTGAAGAAATAGGTGAAGACGTACCGCAAAAATCTCCACCCCGCCACGTCCACCATATACATGGGCAGGGCAAAGGGGGTGAAGTCAGGGGCGGAACTAATTGGGGGGGGGGCGCCAAAATGAGGTTGCGTCTAGGGTGTCCTAAATCCTTGCACCTGCCCTGGCTGCCACTATTTGAAAACGGGATGGCCATGCGTGTGTCTGAATGAACTACAAGCCCTGACATCCTTAGTTGCTGTCTGCTTGTAGTTCTCAATGAACTACCACAGTGCTGTACAGGTAAGTTGATACGCTGACAGTGTGTGGCAGCTGCATGGCATCAGCGATCTTTCCAGGCTCCTGCGACAAAAGCAAAGCCCTTTTGGGATTCACCAATTTCTATTGTCAGTTCATTCCTGGTTGTTCCAGTCTGGTAGCCCCCCAATCACTTCTCTGGCATGGCAGAGTTCTGGTGAAAGAACCTGGCCTCCTTGTGTCTTGTTTTTTTTTTTAACTCATTAGTGTGTATTTTTTCCAAAAAAAATTGCTTTTGCAAAACCGCTGCAAAAATACCTTGTGACATAAAAAAAAAAAAAAAAATCACCATTTTATTCCCTATGGTCTCTGCTAAAAAAAATGTATAAGTTTTGGGGGTTATAAGTAATTTTCTAGCAAAAAATAGTTATTTATACTTGTAAACAAACAGTGCCAGAAAAAGTCTGGCTAGCAAGTGGCTAAGCTGGCGCTGCAAGAATGGCCGCATCTACTGAAGGGATCTCCACACTGTATCTTGATTTATACCAATCACAAGAATCTCCAGTGCTTGCAATCCACCTGATGTTTGAATCCCAAACAAGTATGATGGGCTCTCTTTTTGCAAGGTTTAACTTTGACATTACCTGTCAGCCTGGTTCCAAAAATGGCCGCGCTAATACCTTCTCCAGATCATTTGAGATTGCTGACTGAGTGTCATGTTGAACCAGAACCTGTTAATGCCAGTTGTATCCTGGCCACCACCCATATTCAATCTTCACATATCTCACCCGGAAAGACCTTTGGATGTGCTGCTGGCTTCTCTGTTAACCTATTGGCGTCGCCTGCTGTACTGTGGTGTTATATTCTTTTCCCTTCTATCACTTCTTGAGTCACCTCCCAGTCTGCTTCCCTACGTATAGACATGCTCAGTGCAGCCCAGGTTGCCGGGCAACTTCCTAGTTCTCTGAGCTCACGTTTGCCTAGTGTTTTGAGTATTCATTGTCTGACTTCCTGTGTACCAAACCTGGCTTCATCCTCTGTACTTGTCTGCCTCCGGCCCTGACCTTTACTAGCTTCCCGGATCCTCTTCTGTCTCCTACTATCTGTACTCTGCATACACAAGAGGTCCCACATCGTCAGCTGGGCTTACCTGGGGGCCGGGACCTGGTGCCAGCTTGCTGTAAGTCCATACCCACCATCAGGGGCCCTGGTTAAGAAGTAGGCTGGGGCTTAGACTTGGCACCCTGGCCAATTCCGAGTTGGCGTTCTACAAGGGCTTACTTCCATTGAAACTTGACAGATGGTTTGATTTTTTTCTTTTTTGCTTCAAACAAGATCCCTTGCTACTTAACGGCTTGAGCAGATCTCTAAATGGCAGCTGTCTGAATCTCTTTCCTCAGGCCTAGCTTTAAAGTGCTGGACTGCACATGTGCAGGGAGATTCTGATGGGGAGACTGATGAGTGATGGGGACACAAATGTGCGAGAAGGCTCTGATGCAGATGCAAATGTATGGGGAGATTCTGACAAGAACACAGATGTAAGTAAGGCCCTAATGCACACTAGAAGTTTTAACCCGCTGCTACGGCAATCCAGCCCTGTTGCTGGCAGCCTCCCAATTTGTATAATATTCCACTACAGCTTATTTATAAAGACTCTGCCATGGAGTATGTGTAAAATATATTTCGCAGTGTGCTAGGATGCCATCTGATCTATTGTTCCCACTTTCTCTAAGTCAGGGTTTCTCAACTTTACCTTGGAGGAACCCTTGGCAGAAAGTTTGAGATCTCAGGGAACCCCTAAAATGTTCACATCTACAGCTCACGGTACATCTGTGTCATCAGCAGCAGGTTATGTTACATGGGGGGGGCAGCAGCAGGGCATAGTAAGGGGAGGCAGCTGGGCACAGTAAGGGGAGATAGTATACTGTACAGTAGGTTTTGCACATTAGCACCCAGGTTTGGTCACCTTCTATGAGGGCTCTCTGCTACATTTTAATTTATTATACATTACTAATCAATAAGCATATATTGAGGACTGACGCTAATGGAGTTGAGAGATGCAAGAAGGATGTATATCATCCAACCTACCAGTGTTAGTTGAAGCTGCTGTGGAGTCCTGATGTCATGCAAGCACCTGGTATGAACAGGAGGGGAGGAGGGGCCAACATCTTCCTGGCACAACTCTGCATGCAGGAATGTGATCCATCCATCAGCTGCGTCTGACATGTAGATCACAGCAGAAGCCTAGAGTTCCATGAAATCCTGTTTGAATAACCCTGCTCCAAGTTCTTCCTAGTAGAAGTTAAGGCAAAAGGTCCTTCAAGTAGCTGTCTAATTTTTTTTTTTTTTTTTTTTCAGGGAGAGGGGCCTGTCCCACACCTCTGTGATTATGATCATACTCTCACTACTGCTTTGCTACAAAACTGAAGCATATTCATAGTAAGAGGGGTTATCTTGGGCTGGCCTTCCAATTTCCAATTTTCCCCCAATAGGTATAACCTCAAGGTTTTATTACATAAGATGTCCCTCAATGGACACCAACAAAAGGATTTTATGGTGAATACATAAATCACATTTTCTCCTTAGTTCGACGGACACAATCGACTCCTTAATCTTAACCATTTGGTTATATCGCTTCTTCAGGAGTAGGACTAGGCAGAACATAAAACTTGGCTACCCCACAAGGGCCATCCTCAGTCAGTATATAATCCCCTCCCTACTCTAGATATTCCATTTTTTTTCTGTCTAGTCAGGAGTAAGGAGTTAACTCCTTTATTATAGTCCCATGGTCCTCCAAAGCCGAGAGCGAATAGGGGTTCAGTTTGCAGAGGCGGGGGGGCGCCCCCGCCCCAACAGTCGGAGCTCCGCCCAGCAGGGGGCATGGTCCGACAGAATTTGTGGAGCGAATCCCGCCCCCGCCAGAGCAGGCACCAATAATCTGGAAATTAAAATATACTCAATGCGGGACATTGTATCATGGCTGGCAGAATAACAGGAGTATGCTCTGTCAGCGGGATTAAGGTGTCTCTATGTATCTACCAGTGAGAAGTCGGTTAATGTCCTCTATAGTCTAGTGTGTCCCCGAGTGAGAGGGCTCTCCCCCGTCCCTATGCAGTTGATCAAGGGCGGGAGACATGGCCATATTGCAGTCCCCCATCCACACAGCCGGAACCCGTCGGGTACTGGGCCATAAAAGCAAGGCCCTCGTTGACAACCTCCGAGCTGTATGGAGGGGGGACATAACAAGCCAGAATAAGCAGTGGGGAATCCTGGATAGCGGCATGCACAAACACATTACGTCCGCCCCGATCCGAGACCATTAACATCAGCTCAAAGGGGACTGACTTGGCCACCAAGAGAGAAACCCCCTTCGACATGGGTGTATGCACCGAGTGGTACATCCACCCTATCCAGGGGCGGGGAAGGGCAGCTGACAGGTGTCCTGGGTTTCAACCAATGTGATAATTTGTGCCCCTTGCGATTTGAGATATTTAAGCACAGCTGTGCGTTTAACTTTATCCCTTAAGCCTCAGATATTCCAGGTCAGGAATTTCAGAGTAGCCATAATAGGGGTGTATAACATAAGAGATACCCGTGGGTGCATTGGATCTGAGCGAACACAAATAGCAATACATTCCCCAGACCCCGGGCATCAACCCATCGATAGTGGAGACATTAGTCTATGTATATGACCCTGTAGAAAGACATTGTACCATATTGCAAAGTCATCAAAGTACATAACCAACACTCAGCTGGAGCAAAGTTAGAAAACCCAGCTCATCGCCTCCCCAACATGGCGTGAGCATATGAATCCTGAACTGGGGTTTGGGCAGCAACCGCCAGCACAGGGATTGCACTGGCGGCGGAGCTGCCACAGGTAGGAGCTTCAATGCAACAGCAACTTCAAGCGTATGGCTGCCTCTGCTCTGAACCCAACTGGATAACACTAAGGGGTCGACCAGTCCATTGATCCAAATACAACAGAGGTGTAGCACAATAGTTAGTATAGAGAAACTGATGTTCTTCTGTAGTCCGCTGGCAAGGATAGTGCAGTGTGGTTTAGAAACAGGGTTATGTGGTCTGCTCGGCACCAAAGGCAAGGGGAAAGTCCAAGTCAGATGCTGGCACCAGGTTGAACTGTGCCTGCACACAGTCTCCTCCACAGTCCAGGTATCTGCGCTGGCCTCTGCAGGCCTAAAGGTTGGTGGAGGAGAAGGGGACATATCAACCATTCGCGCCCAGTATCAGGGAAAGGAGTGGAGGGCCAAGAAACAGTGCTCTAATGTCAGAGGGTGGTGCAGGGGCATCCAAGTAACCGGTGCTAGGGGAGTACTCACAGTTCAATGGTGCGAATTTGAATTTGGTAAGCCGGTCATGGTCGACCATCCAGCCATGAGGACGCCGCCTCGGGGCTGTGGAAGAATTGCATGCACCCCTCTTCCTCCCCTCAAGCGGGCGGGAAACAACATGGCGTACTTAATGCTCTTGGTCCACAGCCGTCTCTTAATCTCCTGGAAGCGGGAACGCTGTCGCTGGACCTCTCCAGGAAAAATCGGGTAACACTGCGATGTGCGATCCGATGTTCCCTTGTTCCCTAGTCAGGCGGAGGATTTTATCCCGATCCCAGAAAGTCAGGAACTTGCCGATGAACGTCCTTGGTGGCGCCCCCACCAGCGGAGGCCGTGCAGGAATTCTGTGGGTGCGCTCCACTGCGAACATAACAGAGAAGGCCTCCCTTCCGTATGTTTTGGTGAGGAGGGTCTCCAGGAAAGTCGTACCATCCACCTTCTCAGGAAGCCCGACGAAGCGGAGGTTGCACCGTCTGAAGCGATTCTCCCTATCGCCCTGCTTAAGCACGATCTGCTGCACTTCTCTTCTCAGGTCATCGGTGGCATGACGGAGGGGATGGATGACATCCTCGGCCGCACTTGCGCGATCCTTGGCCTCCTTCACCCTATCTCTTAGCTTAGAGACATCTTGCCTGATGAGGGAGATCTCAACCTTCATCTCATGGATCTTGGTAGTAAGGGTACTTTGGCAGATGGAGAAGGCTTTGAGGGTTTTTTCAGTGTCCGCCGATGGCCGTTTTGCTGAAGGGGAGGTCTCAACGCCATCTGCGGCCTGTGCGTCCTTGTCTTGGCGGCAGAATTTCGCAAGCTGGCTGGCGGCCTCTGGCGCTTTCTTCAGCGGGGACATTGTGGTAAAGGTGCCCTGGGCAATAATGAGTCAGTCCGTACTGGCAAGGCTATTCGGAAATGTCAGGATATACACAGCAGGAGTAGTGTATCGCGGAGCTCACTCCTTGTACGACCTACTCCATCGCACTCCAGGCCACGCGCAAGGACTTCACTCCTTGCTGGGATCTTTTTTGTTCCTAGCAATTTTTTTTTTCTTCCTTCCATGTATCTCCTGGGAGATTTATAATCAACTCCGGGCTAGATAATCTAGATCCAGTGGTCCCCCCCCCAGTCCAGCCAGCGAGTGCGTGCAGACCACAGTTACGCACTAGGTCGGCCCCGACATAGCTTTGACGGATGGAGGCTGGCCCACGAGTTAAAGGTCTCGCAGGGTCGCATACAACCAGGCTCTGGTCCGAGGTGCAGCGTCCCCCTGGCCGACAGCCCCCACTTCAGTGGCAAGGGTCCTGTCTGGAGCAATACCCGCAGCCGTGGAAGGGCAAGTACAGTCCCCTGTATGCGGAGTGGAGTGGACGTGGGTACTCATCAGGGATGGTTGGACCTGCCTGCAGGATCCCTCCTCCCATCCCTCAGTTAAGCTGGCTTTCTCCATCTCCCCTTCATCCCCCCTCTGAGTATTCCCCAGGTGGGGGGGGCTCATGTGCTGCTTTGTGTACTGCCTTGCTAGGTGGGGCTGAAGTACCTGGAACCATGAGGGTCCCAGTGCAGGGTTCCCCCCCATCTCCCCTCTATCCCCTCTCTGGGGGGGTGTGCCAGTGTGGGTACAGTATCTTTAGAGGGGTCCCAATGCAGAGGGTGCAGCGAAGGCTTCTGTGTGCTCTGGGAACAATGTGCCAGCATTTGGTAGCATTCGGCAGCCATTTTCTATTTTCCTGACTTGGTCATCGGCCGACAGCTATGTTGGTGTAGTCCGTGATGTCACGGACGGCGGACATTTTCCCCTAGTTTTGGTACAATGCTGCAGACAAACAGCTGTGCAGAGACAGGCCAAGCAGGTCACGTGATCTACAGAGCTTCCGGGCCCGTCCTCTTCCTCCTGGGATACATATTAGACACGTGGCATGGCACATCCAGCATTTTCCAGTCTGGTGTGGTGAGTCCCTGGGGTCCCTTTTTGCAAGCACCTTGGAAGGGGAAGGTCCATAGCAGTGCCAAAAGCTCTTTTTTTGTGCTGCAGGAGCTCCCTTATCCATGGAGCCTGAGGGTCACATCTCCCCCACTGATCCCCTCGGGGGGGGGGGGGGGGGGGGGGGGGGG
>BLSH010127324.1:9733-20097 GCA_018402905.1 Glandirana rugosa | reverse complement strand
GGGGGTTGGGCTAACATGGGCATGAGAGATCTAACTGATCCCAGTGACAGGGATCAGTAGATCTCTCATGCCCCACTGACAGGGCGGGGAACCGCCGTGTTTACATCGGCGGTTCCCCGTTCTTTCTCTGTAGCCGCTCATCGCGGCTCGCCGGCGGACATCAGGTCCGCCCGAGCCGCGGGCACACTCCCCAGGAGTGCGGCGGGTGCGCGCGCGCGCCCCCTGGTGGCCAAATGCGAATCGCCGCTTATTTACGGCGATTCGCGCAGGGCTCCCCCACTGCCGCCGTGAAAAGACGGCGCGCGGTGGGGAACCGGTTAATATATAATATACAGTGTCGCGCTACTCTATATACACCATGAAAATCAACACACATAAATAGTATAAAGTCCACAAATAAAAAATCGAAATAAATGTTCAAAAAATTGTTATAAGTTCTTCTATAATAGAAATCTGTAATAAATGTGTGCCAAAAACAAAGTCCTCTTCTACTGTTGTGAAATCCCACCACCAGGTAAAAAACCTGCTCACCTCACTGCCGAAAATGTAATGCTTATACACATCCAACCTCCCAACAATCCTCCTGACCGCAATATATTCCTTTATCAACCGCTTCTCCTTAGGATAAGGCTCTGTGTGAGGGCTCTCAGCTGATGATATTCAGAGCTCTATTCATCCGATTAGTATATTAGCTGTTATGCACAGGTATCACCCGCTCCGTGAGGGTTACACAGCCAGACCACATAAAAAAAATAGATGTGAAGCTATATAGTGCTCTATATAGCAACCAAAGCAACGTTTTGTGGTCCCTAAATGCTTTGCAGTATTTTACCCCTTTGAGGAATCACTTGTAAAAAAAAAAAAAGTGGACCCTCCTGTTTCCAGGTTGATTAAAGCAACCATGATTCCAGTAGAGGATTCCCTGTCCTTTAAAGACCCGGTTGATAGTAAAGCAGAGTCTGTGGCGCGCAGCATGTTCACTATGGCAGGTTCCGCAATGCGACCAATCCTGGCCTTGGCCCTGGTGTCTCAGACACTGAATGGGCCACGCTTTTGCGACAAGGTCTGGGGAATGAGTAGGTTCCAGCTTCTTATGTTGATCTGGCTGACCAGTTGGTCCAAGGGCTGCAGTTTGGTATGTGATGCATCCTTGGATGCGACTCCCCTGCTGTCCAAACTTTCTGTTTCAGCGGTAGTGATTAGACGTGTGCTGTGGCTTAAAAACTGGTCTGCGGACCAAGCCTCTAAGAAAGCGATCATTGATCTGCCCTTTCAAGGTGATCGCCTATTTGGGGCTACCCAGGATGACCTCATTAAGGGTATCATGGGGGAAAGAGTACCTTCCTGTCAGTCTAAGAAAGGGAAGGGGCCTCGTAAACATGGGCCTTCTTTCTCAGCCCAGAAGAAATTTTTTTGGGCCTCCGGGACTGTAGACTAGGGGAACAGATTTCTAAAGTCTTCCTCAGGACTTTCCAAGCAGTCTTGGTCTGGTAAGCCTAGAGCTGGCTTCTCCAGTCCCGCAGACAAGACCCCTTCACTTATAACTGTGGTGGGAGGACATCTGCATTGGTTTCCAGCTTTGTGGACCTCCTTTGTGAGCGCTGAGGGGATCCACGAATTGAGCCTTTTTGGAGTACCAAAGAAGGGGGGGGGGCAGAGTTTGTCAGCTTCAGTGGACCCTGAGTCTCCTTGTGTGGATAGAATTCCTGCAAAGGTTCAGGCGATGTCCGAACTACCTGAAGCCCCCTCTGCCCCCATCCAGGAGATTGAATCACCTGGGTCTGACTCAGGATTTAATGCTGCACTGTCCATCAGGTTCGGTTCTACAGGAAGTTACAGAGATTCATGGCCATGTCACAGGTTCCTCTGGTAGACGCTACAGCCATCTTAGGGCCACTGTTGGCCCAATATCTTCCTCTTTTTCCACGGTGCTTGTGAAGGATCGAGGGCGAAAGTCTTCTGGTCTTTCTGGTGGCTGTAAAGGTCCCTTGGGGGCTACCTCACCAAGAGAACCAGTTGTCCCAAAGGCTGAGCTTCCATCCTGCTTTAGTCGCTGGTTTTGATGGCTTGACTATTGAAAGGCAGGTACTGAAGGATAGAGGTTTGTCTGGATCAGTGATCCCTAATATGTTGAAGGCACGGAAGTCTACTTGTAACAAAACATAACATCAAACGCGGAAAGCGTACATTTCATGGTGTGAGTCGATTGGCGATCATCCTCGCTCCTTTTCTATAGCTTTGATCTTGGCCTATCTTCAATGAGGCGTTCAGCAGAAGTTGGCCTTGAGTACCATCAAGGACCAGGTGTCTGCCTTGGCAATCTTCTTTCAGCGACCCCTAGCCACACACTCTTTAGTTCATACCTTCATTGAAGGAGTCTGACACGTGGCTCCACCTGTACGGTCTCTCTTGTCACGTGGGATTTGAACTTAGTGCTCTGTTCTCCCGAAGCCTCCATTCGAGAATATTCGGGAGATTCCCTTACCTACATTGTCCCAGAAGATGGCATTCTTGGTAGCTATTACATCTGCCTGTAGGGTGTCTAAGTTGGTGGCATTATCCTATCACACTCCCTATTTAGTGGTCCACAGAGACAAGGTGGTTCTTCGTCCCTGTCTATCGTTCATACCTAAAGTGGTCTCGGACTTCTATTTGAATGAGGACATTGTGTTGCCTTCCCTGTGTCCCAAGCCGGCTCATTCCAAGGAATTCGCTTTGCATACCATGATGTGGTTCATGTGATTTGGGTGTATCTGGCAGCCACGGAGTCCTTTCAGAGATCAGACTCCTTTTGTGATTACACAAAGACCAAGGAGAGGGCTGGCCGCATCGTCGGCTACCATCTCCAAATGGATCAGACAGACGATGACTCAGGCCTATTCTATTAAAGGTTGGGTTCCTCCTTTCCCTGTCACGCCGCATTCTACTCGGGCACTTAATGCTTCGTGGGCCTTCCGTCATAAAGCCACAATATCACAGGTGTGCAAGGTGGCCACTTGGTCATCGGTGAATACTTTCACCAAATTCTACAAAGTAGATATTTTGGCATCTACGAATGCTTTTTGTGGCCGCAAGGTTTTGCAGGCTTTTTAAGAGGGGCTGTTCCCTCTTAAGGGGCGTTTTTCTTTTAAATTTTTATTTTTCAGATGCGGCTCCTGTGACCCGATTAAGGCTCCTGTGTCCTGGTACGGGCTATTGTGGTTAACCTTGGGTTATTTTCCCCACCCCTCATTTTATTTTGGTACTGCTTTTGGACATCCCAATGGTCAAGATTAAGGAGGCGATGTGTCCGTCGATGAACTAAGGAGAAAATGGGATTTTTGTACTCACCTTAAATCCATTTCTGTGTTGGACTGACACAGCACCCACCCATCTATGGAGTTTTTGATACTTCTACTACTGCTTGCTGCTAAACTGAATACCTAGAGCAGGGAGGGGGGTTGTATACTGACGGAGGACGGCTCATGGGGCATAGCCAAGTTTTATGTTCTGCCTAGTCCTACTCCTGCAGAGGCGATATAACTCAATGGTCAAGAATAAGGAGGTGCTGTGTCCATCAAACACAGAGAAATGGATTTTACGCTGAGTACAAAAATCCCATTCCCCAAAACGTCTTTCAGGACAGCACCCGAGAGATCATGGCTCCTCCTCCAACAGGAATCGCCCCATCATCCAAAGTTTTAACAGGAGGCCTCTACCCAGCTTCCTTCAGTTTTTTGTTTCCTCCAGCCTGGAGGAACACCTCTGGTTCCATGATCTCTCAGGGCTGTCCTGAGAGACAGGAGGTTCTCACCTGTAAATGCTTGTTTTTCTTCCTGGAGACTGATCCTCCCACCTGCATCTTGCTGGATGGTCCGTGGTCTCTCCCCCACCCCCCCAACTTCCGTGCTGCCTGGTGGTGCTGCCCTGTGTTTTTTGGCAGATGGGTGGTGGGCTGCAGCGGTGGGGCTGAAGCATCTGCCATTAGTCTGGGGGCCGGGGAGAGCTCTCGGCCGCTTCCTATGCAGCCACAGGAAGGGGCGGTACTTCTGGGTCGGGAGCGCAACATCATTTCCAGAAGCAAATCGCAGGGGGAGAGGGCAGGGTCACCTGGTGCCCTTAACTTCCGGATTGGCACGGCTGTGTTTTTGAATCCAGGAAACTGCCTTTCTACAGCCACATGACAGCAGTGCTCTGCTATGAAGGAAAGTGCAGCGGATAAGGGGGCAGGCCAGGGCACCAGCAAGGCCAAGGTAAGGGATCTCTGTACCTGCTCACTATGGCTGTTTCTCCTATGGGTTATCACCCCATCCACCCCCCCCCCCCTCCACCTAGGAAATAGTTCACCTAGTGATTGTGGCTGGCAGCACAGTGGCTATCGGTAGTGCAGGGGCAACAGGTTTAGCACCACTGCCAAGCAATAGGGTGTACTCCACAAAGGTTGGTTGTGGTGGTGGGGCTTGCTTGGGCACAGGGAAGTAATAGGTCCTTTCCTAGCGCACCTGGGTGTGCAGTAAAGAGAAGATGTCCAGTTTGCAAAGAGAAGTTAAGCCAATCTTGGACAAAGTCTGTCTGTGCGGATTGTATCTCGGATTTAGTCAAGGGGATGTCTCCTTCCAAAACTGGATTCTGCTTTCTCGCAGGTTTTGAAGTTTTGGGCACGCTAAAGGAGCCCATGGATAAGAGGCTGGACCTACTCCTAAAGAGCCTGGCAATCTGTGGTGATCAATCTGAAGTCAGCAATGATAACAACTTGTGTTGCTAGGAATTTAGAGCATCGCGTTAACCAGATGAAATCTCTTATTACTGCGTATTCCCTGAAACAGGAGATTTTGAACTCCTTTGCAACCTTATCTGCAGCAGTGTCATACATTGTGGATGCTTCAGCACAGTCCATAGGTATGTTGGCTAGGTCCGCAGCGTTCACAAACTCTGCTTAGGAGGGCTTTATGGCTAAAAACCTGGCCCGGAGACGCGGCATCAAAAACCAGGCTGTGTAGCATCCCCTTTGAAGGGGATTTGCTGTTTGGCTCTGAACTAGAGTCCATTCTTGACCGCACAGCCGATGAGAAATTGTTTCCAGTCAAGGAAAAAAAAAGGTGCAGGCATGCAAGCATTTTTTTCAGCCTCAAAGGGCAGCAGGAAGGTAAAGCGCAGAGTAAAAGGAAGCCATGGTCTTTCTAAAAGCCCAAGGGTAGGAGTAACACGCTGTTCAATCCTCCTGCGACTTCCAGAAAGTTGCAGTGACTCCTTCTTTCTCCCAGTTGGAGGAAGGCTCCAGGAATTTCTTCTGCAGTGGAGAGCTAACCAGTTTATTTTGAAATGCTCTCCCAAGGTTATGCAATCAAATTCATGGAAGAACCTCCAAGAAGACTTCTGGTGACAAACGCCCGAAGGGATCCAGTCAGAGCTTTCTATGAAGTCCCTAATTCAGGAACTGAGATCAGTCATTTTTCCGGTTTCTACAAGGGGGTTTCTACTCGCATGTATTCCTCGTTCAGAAACCCTCAGGAAAGTTCCGGCTCATCCTAAATCTCAAAGGGCTAAATCGCTTGGTAGAGTACAGAAGATTTTGGATGGATTCCATCTTCTCAGTCAAAAATCTGCTGTACCAAGAGGGTGCTACATGGCATCTATAGATTTACAGGATGCCTACCTTCACATACCTATTGCCGCCAGATCCCAAAAATACCTGAGGTTGGCATTGAAGTAGGGGAAGAAAGTGATACATCTGCAGCTCATAGCATTCCCGTTTAGCCTGTCATCGGCCCCAAGAGTGTTCACAAAGGTAATGACCGAAGAATTGGCACCTTTGCATCTAGAAGGAATCTCTGTGATTCCTTATCTGGACGATCTGCTGTTTTTCAATCAGACCAGAGAAAGGCTTCAGCAGAACTTGGTCAGAGCTCAAACTCACCTGGAGCCCATAGGATTGATCTTAAACCTCCAGAAGTCAAATCGGATTCCCTCACAGGAGGTGTTATTCCTGGGGTACTGTATCGGCTCAGTAGAGCAAACGTTTTGTTTTTTTTCTTACAGAAGAAAAGGAGCAAAAGTTGATGGAAGTAGTGTCATTGTTGCAGTCCAGTCAGCTCCTGTCCATCAGTAAGATCATGTCAGCATTGGGAACACTGACCTTTTCCATACCTGCAATTCAGTGGGCAAGACCACTTCAGACCGCTGCAAAGTTTCCTGTTAAGTCTGGGATCACCAACAAAACTCGCTGGACTCGCTAGTAAAGGTCCCCATCCCGATAAAAAAAGTCTTTGGTGGTTGCAAAACCAGACGAGGTTTTCAGCGAGTCTGTTATGCTCCTTCCCGGTCCAAGTAAAGATGGGGGGGAGGGGCCACATGCGTGATGGGCCCATGGCTCGTGGTCCACAAGAGAAGCATTAAGATCCTTAAATTGAAGGGAACTAAAAGCAATAGAAATGGCTTTGCTGACATTTTCCGGAGATGTTCAAGGATTGCATGTACAAGTCCTATCGGACAACGCCACTGCAGTGGCCTACATAAACAGGCAGGGAGGCGCCAGAAGCAGAGCTCTTCAGTGCCTAGCAGGAAGTATTCCAAGATGGGCAGAGCTCCATATTCCATCCTTGTCTGCGGTCCATCTAAGAGGGTTTCTAAACAAGATGGCGGATTTCTAAAAGAGAAATCAGGTATACAAAGCAGAGTGGTGATTGAACCCGGAAATCTTCCATATGATCTTCATATAGTCTTTGCGACTCAGGAAAATGCACAGGTTTCACTCTTCTTCTCCCTGAACAGAACCGAGGCATCCCTGGGGCGAAACGCTCTGGCACACAGTTAAAGTTTTACCTCTGTTATGCCTCCCCTCCCCTTTTTCAGATTATTCCTCAGGTCATAAGGAAAATCCAAAAACAGGATACGGCCGTAATCCTCATCACTCCCTTTTTGCCCAAGAGGGCTTGGTTTTCATCCCTTCTCCAAATGCAGCTCAAACCGTTTTGGCACCTTCTATTGAGACAGGACCTGCTAAAACGGGGTCCTCTGCTTCACCAGGAGGTAGCGAAGCTAAAACTCAGCTTGGCTTCCGAAGAGCATCTTTTGAGGAGGAAGGGTTTTCGGGTAGGTTAGTTGCTACCCTCCTATCTAGCATTGTTTTCTATTTTTTCAGACAGAATTGTTCCGAAGACAGATCCTAAATTTTTACCGAAATTCGCTTCTGTCCAAATCAAGTTCAGGAGATTATACTAACTACATTTTGCTCTAATCCATTGGGAAAGAAGGAAGAATTCCATACCCTGGATGTTGAGAACAGTCTTAAGTTACCTTGAAGCCACTAAGGACTTTAGACGTTCAGGCGCATTATTTGTTTCATATGCTGGTAGTAAGAAAGGAAGACAAACTACCAGAGGAACTATTGCCAGATTGTTGAGAGTGACTATCACAGAGGCCTATTCCCTTTCAGGCCAAGAGAGTCCAGTTGGTATTCGGGCTCATTTTACAAGAGCTTTAGCAGTGAGTTGGGCAGAAAAAGCTGGTGCCACCCCTGAACATATCTGTAAAGCAGCTACGTGGACATGTCTGATGACCTTTGCCCATCATTATAGGTTAGACCTCCTGACAGCAGGGGACCAGGCTTTCAGCATTTTCCCACCCTGATGGGGTAAGTCTCAATTATCCTCTTGGGTGCTGTCCTGAAAGACGGTTTGGGAAAATTCAAGTTTTCCAATAGTCTTTCAGTACAGCAATAACCCTCCCCTTTGTGTTGCTGTATACTATGCCATAACTCCTGCTTGCTTATGTGTTTAAGCTGGGGCTGGAGGTTCTCTACAAACAACTAAAGGAAGATGGGAGGAGGACTCCTGTTAAAGCTTTGGATGATGGGGTGTTTCCTGGAGGAGCCATGATCTCTCAGGTGCTATCCTGAAAGACTATTGGAAAACAAGTTATCGGTAAGCCTAACTTGAATTTTTTCATCAGCATTTAAGGGGATTCAGAGATAGTCTCTCTCCACCCTACCAAAACTATAGTTCCTTCATTTCATTTTGTCAATGCCTTCCTTGCAGAGAGGTACAGAATTTTAGATAAAGTGAGGGAGACGTTACATATTAGAATAAAACTAGAGTGATGTTACTGTTGTAGAGTCAGCACTGACTGATAACTGAAGTGATTTTGGTCTCCCTTCTCTTACTTTCAATGCACTGTCATTTTAGGAAGTTCCAGAAGAGCTGCTTGAAATGGCAGAGAGGTATGAACATTTTAAGAAGAAGAAAGAAAGTGAGCGAGACATGGTGCCCCGCAAAGGACGATGGCGAGACGGCTAATCTAGCGTATGATTTAATATTTCTAGTCTGTTTTTATGTATTTGACTTTTATGCCAACCAAAAAAATTGCTCCATAACAAATTACAAAAAACTGCAGTAACACCTACAAAATATACACAATAGTAGTATTTATACAAATGTATCCAAAACCATATTGCATAAGTGTGAAGAATATCAAATGAATAATCATTATAATAGCACATGCTGAAAATATATACTGAATCACCACCCCTACATATGCTACGGTGAGAAATACAGTGGATATAAAATGTCTTCACACAGCTGTTAAAATGTCAGGTTTCTGTGATGTAAAAAAATGAGAAAAGATAAATAATTTCAGAACTTTTTCCACCTTTAATTTGACCTACAGTTGTGCTCATAAGTTTGGCCATTTTTCAGAGTATGAATGATGACACAAAAACATTTTTCACTCATGGTTCGTGTTTGGCAGAAGCCATTTACTATCAATTAACTGTGTTTACTCTTTTTGAATCATAATGACAACCAACTACCCAAATGACCCCGATCAAAAGTTTACATACCCCAGTTCTTAATATCGTGTATTGCCCCCTTTAACATCAATAACAGCTTGAAGTCTTTTGTGGTATTTGTGGATGAGGCTCTTTATCTTCTCAGATGGTAAAGCTGCCCATTTCTTTTGGCAAAAAGCCTCCAGTTCCTGAGATCTCCCCAGAGTGGATCAATGATATTGAGGTCAGTAGACTGAGATGGCCACTCCAGAACCTTCACTTTATTCTGCTGTTGCCAATGACAGGTCGACTTGGCCTTGTGTTTTGGATCATTGGCATGTTGGAATGGAACAAGAACATCCCATGAGCAGCTTCCTGGCTTGATGAATGCAAATGTTCCTTCAGTATTTTTTGATAACATACTGCATTCATCTTGCCATCAATTTTGACCAAATTTCCTTTGCCTTTGTAGCTCACACATCCCTAAAACATCAGTGATTCGCCTCCGTATTTCACAATAGGAACGGTGTACCTTTCACAATAGTCCTTGTTGACTCCTCTCCAAATGTAGTGTTTATGGTTGTGGCCAAAAAGCTTAATTTTTGTCTCATCACTCCAAATAACTTTGTGCCAGAAGGTTTGAGGCTTGTGTCTGTGCGGTTTGGCGTATTGTAAGCAGGATACTTTGTGGCATTTGCGTATTAATGGCTTTCTTCTGGCGACTCAACCATGCAACCCATCTTTCTTCCAAGATGCACAATAAGGAGGCACTTGAACAGCCACACCACATGTTTTCAGAGAGTCCTATATTTCACCTGAAGTTATTTGTGGGTTTTTCTTTGCATCCTGAACAATTTTCATGGTAGTTGTGGCTGAAATTTTAGTTGGTCTACCTGACCATGGTTTGGTTTCAACAGAACTCCTCATTTTCTACTTCTTGATTAGAATTTGAACACTGCTGATTGGCATTCTCAATTCCTTGGATCTCTTTTTATATCCCTTTCCTGTTTTATACAGTTTAACTACCTTTTCCCACAGATACTTTGACAATTCTTTTGCGTTCCTCATGACTCAGAAACGTCAGTGCAGCACTGGATTAAGGCTGCAAAGGTCTATCAGGAGTCCAGTCAACTCATTGACCTTTTATATACACACACATTAATTACAAGCAAACAGATCACAGGTGAGGATGGTTTCCTTTAATAGCCATTCAAACCCTTTTGTGTCAACTTGTGTGCATGCTATTAGGCCAAAATCACCAGGGTATGCAAACTTTTGATCGGGGTCATTTGGGTAGTTTCTGTTGTCATGATTTAAAAAGCGTAAACACAGTTGATAATAAATGGCTCCAGCCAAACACGAACCATGAGTGAAAGAAATGTTTGTGTTGTCATTCATATTCTCTGAAAAATGGCCAAGAAATCTTAAATTCTTCCAGGGTATGTAAACTTATGAGCACAGCTGTATAAAACTGTACAACTCAATTGAAAAAAAATCTTTTTTTTGGGGGGGGGGGTAAAAATAAATAACTAAAATAATGTGGTTGCATAAGTGTGCACACCCTCTTATAACATATTCTCCCACACGTGTGAATACGTTGGTGTAATAAAATCAATAAATA
>BLSH010127322.1:176139-189232 GCA_018402905.1 Glandirana rugosa | reverse complement strand
TGATCTTGGAAGTCCCGGGGTTACGTTCTTTGGTACTTCCCGGGGGGACTTGGCGTCTACCCCAGTAAGAAAGACTCGGACCACCATCTTACGGTCCCGGGTCAACGTTCATGCTGTAAAGACACCATCAAGACGGTGACCACCGTCTCATCAAAAAAAATTAGAAAAGAGCTATTCCTGTCCATTCGTTCTGTGCAGCTTAGGCTGCAGAGAAGGAGATGGAGGGCTATGTCTTCAATCTCCTTTCTCTGTCTCAAAGGTGAAACATCAGAGGTCTACTTAGACCCCTGATATCTCATCACAACCCCCAAAGGGCTCCTAACAAATATTAAAATAATAATATTGTAAAAAAAAATAAAAAATTCATAAAACAAATGGTAGAAAGATTAAAAAAAACTACTCTGCCACCAGTGGCAGAACTACCACAGAAATGTCGTACTTGCAACTGGGCCCTGGCATTCTACCACCAGGCTCAGAAAGAATGACCCCATCTGCGGTTCAGGGGGGCCCTTCATGGTTTCTTGCATTGGGGCCCTGAAGGTTCTAGTTACGCCACTGATAAGTTGCACTAGTAAATACAGCTGGATAAAACAAAAAAGTGTCTGTCTTAATTTGAGGCCGCAAAGCAACAAAATGTGATTTTTTTTTTTAAAGGAGGGTGACCAATGCCCTCTGTACCTACCTGAGTCAATCTCAATGCAGTGATATGCACAAGATCCGAAGCCCTCCCAAGTATTTTGCTCCTGATTGGCTCAGATACAGCAGCAGGAGCCATTGGTTCCCACTGTTGTCAGAGGCAGTGATGAGGAAGTGCTCTGTGTTTTATGTCGGAGTGTGGCTTTGGAACAAACACGCATGAATGCCCCCATAGCAAGCGGGTTGCTATGGGGGAGGAGCCAGGAGCACCAGCGGGGGGGCCCGAGAAGAGGAGGATCAAGGGCTACTCTGTGTAAAAAAAGCAGGTAAGTAGATCTATTTTAAGAAAAACTTTAAATGTTTGGGTTGTACTTACTCCTACAAAAAGATTGGACACGGGCAAAAAAAAAAAAACGCAGGGTAGCATAATCACTCCTACTACCAGCACACCTCCGGTTTTTGTTTCCTAGGGAATGGACATGCGCTATATTGTCAAAAGTATTGGGACGCCTGCCTCGCATGTGAACTTTAATGGCACCTCAGTCTTAAGGTCTGTACACACGGTACAATGGTTGTACAACAACTTGTTGTATGATCATCCGACCGTTAGTACGCGCGATGACATCGTACAACAGTAGTTGGATGAGCAGACTAGAAAACTGTTACACAACAAGGCGTCATATGAGTGACTGTTGAATTGTGTGTACAGAGAAGTTGGGCCAACAAAGCTGTACGGGCAAAACACGCATGCTCAGAAGTCAGGAACGGCTGGAAGTGTTCGTTTGTGTAAACCTGCGTTCCTAATTCACAAATTCCATGCACCTGAACTTCCTCTTTAAAGGCTCTTAACATGTCACTACATTTGGCTTGTTGAAGCTTTGTTGTATGATTACTTGACCCATGTCAGTACACTAGACACAACAGCCGATTTTCGGCAAAAGTTGAGCGTGCGGTTGTACGACCATCGCACCGTGTGTACGAGGCATTAGGCTGTCGGGTTCAATATTGTGTTGGCCCACCCTTTGCAGCTATAACTCTATTCAACTCTTCTGGGAAGGCTGTCCACAAGTTTTAGGAGTGCGTCTATGGGAATGTTTGACCAATCTTCCAGAAGCGCATTTGTGAGGTCAGGCACTGATGCTGGACAAGAACCCCTGGCTCGCAGTCTCTGGTCTAATTTATCTCAAATGTGTTCTCTATCAGGTTGAGAGCAGGCCAGTCACATTCCTCCACCCCAAACTCGCTTGTCCATGCCTTCATGGACCTTGCTTTGTGCACTGGTCCAAATCATTTGGTGGGGGGGGTTGGGCTTGTAAACGTGGCAACTTTTGCGCAAACCAATCAATAAACACCGATTGCATTTTTTTTTTTACCAAAAATACGAGGAAGAATATAAATCGGCCAAAATCGATGAATACATTTTGTTTTTTTATTTTTTTTTGGGGGGGGGGGGATTTGTATTTTTAGCAAAAAGTAAGAAATATTGTTTGTTTTTTTCTACAAAATTGACGTTTTTTTTTTTGTTTATAGCGGTGATCAGAAATGACGCAAAGGTGACCAAATACCATCAAAAGAAAGCTCTATTTGTGGGGAAAAGACACAAATTTTGTTTGGGTACAATGTCACACGACTGCGCAATTGTCAGTTAAAGCGACGCAGTGTCGAATCGCAAAAAGTGCTCTGGTCCTACAGTGGGGAATCCTTCCAGGGGTGAAGTGGTTAAATACCACCAAAAGAGACCTGTCTCAAAAAAGGGATAAAAAATGTATTTGGGTAGTGTTGCATGACTGCGCAATTGTCAGTTAAAGTGACGCAGTGCTGAATCGCAAAAAGTGCTCTGGTCCTACAGTGGGGAATCCTTCCGGGGGTGAAGTGGTTAAATGCCACCAAAAGAGACCTGTCTCAAAAAATTTATTTGGGTAGTGTTGCATGACTGCGCAATTGTCATTAAAAGTGTGACAGCACTGAAAGCTAAAAATTGGCCTGGGTAGAAAGGGGGTGAATGTGCCTGGTATTGAAGCAGTTATAGACTAACCTATTTTACCATCACTTTTTTTTGTCACCCTAGACTCCCTACACCAATGCTGCGGGCTTACCCCCAAATCTGCAGCTATTCACGGCAGTCATCTTAAGCCCGGCTTTTGACCCATATATCTGAACTCCGGTAGACAGAATGTTACGGGGCTAGCCTGGAAGTGACCTTCAGATACTGGGTTCCATTCTTTCCAGACCCAGTTCTTTTTAAGTTATCTGCTTTCAAAGTCCAGAGCTTTACTGCCTCTGAAGACTCAGTGAATAGACTGGTCAGGTTCAGGCCAAGCCATGAGAGTTCCCTCGTTATTGGTTGTTGTGCACCATTATTCTCATCCTACTGCCTTTTGCCATGGAAGTGGTTAAAGCTGTGGGAATGAACGATGACATCATCCACAGGGTAGAGTATCATGCACACAATCCACTCTTTCTCTCTGGAGGAATATCTCCCTACTGCTTTTAAATACCACATGGATCTTCAGTCCATTTCTGCTGCCTGCCTATAATTTTAGTCGCTTTTGGCCATCTTGCCACTTACCCTCACCTGCTACCAGCTTGCTAAATTTTGTGAGTACTTGAGGCCTTGCCTTTTAGTTTGAGCCAAGCTAACCATGCTGCATGCCCAATTCTAGACATGGGGGGTAGAATCATGGGCAGTTTCCTGCTTTAATACGTGTCTCAAGCCCACTTTCCACAAATGGGTCTGGGAATGCTTGCAGTGAGTCACACTGTCTTCTGTTTGCTCCCCCACCCCCCCCCCCCCCCCCGGAGTATCTTAGTCCGGTGAGGCTGCTGTCTCATCTGAGGTTTGTACCTTAGTTGTGCAAGATTTTTTGACCCAGTTTGCTGACTCTGAACACAGAGGCAACAAATGTGCCCCTATCCCCTTTTAGCATGTTCTATTTCTTATTTACCTGTGGCCTTAGCTGCTTTTTAGCTATTGGCCGCAAAGGTTCTGATTCTGAGGCTTTCAAGTTCTTAACTGATGATCTTACCCATCAGTAGTCACAGCCTACTACTGTTAGTCCCAAATTAAAGGAGAGCAATTCAATCCATTGATACTGCGCACACCAATCAAACTGGATAATCATCCTTTTGCTTCTACCAGTGCTGTTTGTCTTGGGTCCTAAGGCCACAAAGATTTTACCTTTGCACATGATTTCACAGCTTTCTTTAACTAAATTGAAAGCACCCTGATAAGTTGCTTGCTCCCCCTGAATGCCCCACTGGCTATGTATCTATTTTTGAGGAGTTCAGAAATGACCAGTTCCCATGGTGAGTCTGGCTGCGTCTTGCTGTAACAAAGTGACTCCCATACCAGCAGATGATGCACTTTCTGATAATCTCATCAAGGGTTCTACTGGCGGAAAGAACACCTATCTTCCCAGCAGAAGCTAAGGGGCAGGTGGCATTTATCTCCCCTGCTGCCCTTTCAGTTTTCCATTCCCTCAAATTTATTTTTGACTTTGCCAAGATTGGTTCCCTGTCCACACCCAAAGTCTGGCAAATTCTCTGATAAGCCTTCCTCCACATAAATGTGTGTCCCCACGTTCCAGACTGGGTGGGACATATGTTGAGCTTTGGGGGTGCCTGGTAAACTTGCATTCCAGATTATTGGCTGCAGGATGTGTTGTTCCTGGGCTACAAACTCAAGATGTAATTGGCTAAATTGCATTGTTGCATGAGGTGCATAGGTACCCACCCCACTGTGTTTATGATCATACTTTCCATAATATTTTTCTACAAAAGTGAGGCATACTGGTGGTAGGAGGGATTATCCTGGGCTGATTTACAGATTTTATATTTGCCAGCATCCAATCCTCCTGTAGGTGGCAGTATAACATGAATTAACACGGATGCTTAAATGTATTTTCACTTTTAAGAAAATCTCACTTTCAGCCTGCGGTGGATGTCAAAGTGAGATTGAGGTTACAAATAGCAGTGAAGATATAGCAGACTATCAAATTCTGCTGCACTTTACTCAGAGCTTAAAATATAAACTGGAGTTCCACTGTACTGATTGTGAATATGTCAGTAGCACTATTTCCACCACTAACCTGCAGCACATGGATCCTTGACGCTCACAGCAGGTTTTTGCGCTTCCGTGATGATTTATTATATCTTTTTCAATATTTGAAAAGGAAATGCGCCATGTATCTGGGGAAAAAGAGAACAGTCATCTACACAAACTTTAAGAAATGATGCTAGAACTGTGTGAAATTGTAGTTTTCCAGCATACTAATTGATGGAGAAATTCACTATATTATTCATTCATGCACAAGAGCATTCATTTTGAGTAATGGTTTTGCAGTGTCTATTTTGTATATAGACCAAACTTTATGCTCACTCTCTCTCACCCCCTCCCATGTCAAGTTTTTAGTTTGCAACTTTTAGAGATAGCTGCTCACGAATGAAATATGACCATTGGCTGGTTTTTAATTACTTTGCAAACCACTCTTTTCTTGGACATAAAATGAGATCTAACAAACTTTAGAACAGATGCTTTGACTTAATATAGTGTCTAGTCTCCTTCTGTTTTGTCTGTTCTTTGCAATTGCATACTTTTATTTCAGTGTCTCACAAGAAAAGTCATAACAATTTTGGCAAGTCAGGAGCAAGGAATGGACAGAGTCTCCAGAAGATGCTGCGCCTCGATCGAGAACGCAGGCCCTTATATGCTGTCTAGGTAAGTTGCCTTTAAAGTGTTACTAAATCCACAACAGTAAAATCAGTCTGTATATGCAGAATAGCATGCTTGTTATACTCACTGTGGAACTTAAAGGGTTAATCCTCTGCATTGTGTAAAAAGGCTGCTTTATCCTGGATGCATAGATTCTTCTCTCCCTGCACTGTCTATCTGGGGAAAGCCAGCTAACCCAAGCAGGGAAGCCGACCTGCACATGCTCCGTTGTGTCTTTTATGCTGGAGAGAACTTTTACTTGTTCTCAGAGCTAGCCAGGTCACATATTGACATCACACACGTGGGCGTGTATACAGGCTATAGTGGAAATCTACCCTAACTCTCAGCACTGAAGAAACTGTGCAGTTTATCATTTAACCGTGGTATACAGATCAGCCATAAAGGTATATAGTGGCAGTATTTTAATGTAAAAAGAAGATTTATAAGCTATGGGCACTGTGTAGGGCAGATGAACTATTTTCATATTACTGCACTACACTTTAAGCTTATATTTTTGCCTTTACTTTGGGTCCTGTTCGTTCTCAAGGAACCAGACCTGCTTTCTGGTTGGATAAACTTGTGTGTGTGAATGTGTTTGTGTCCCTCTTTTCGAGCTGGACTGAGTGTGGACATGGATAAACCTCTGAAACTCCCTACGCTGATCCATCAGCTGCCTGGGCCAGAGACGCATGGTATGTTCAGAATAAAATCCATAGAGAAGAGATGAGGAGGGTCTCTTATGTTTTTCATCTGTTGTAAACCCCTTCTATCCACGTAAGTTAGTGGAGACTATGCTTGTGAATCTTGAGATCTTCCACAGTTCCACATATATTGAGAGCCCTTCGATAAATGGGTAGAATGGACAAAAGGGACAGACTTTAAAACTTGAAGGCACTTTTGATTTAAAAGCATGGCAAACCTTTTTGCATGTGCAGTGAATAACATGGAGAATAGCTTGCATATGGGAGACAAGCTAAATTAGCAAATTAAACTGGCCTGATAGAAGTGTTTAATAAAAATACTGCCCAAATGTTATTTTATTTTTTATTAATTTTTATTATGTCTGGCCAGCAGGATTAACATTATTTTTGCACTGGTGATTTAAACAGTTTCACTGCTCTAGAAATTACCACAGCCGTTTCATCTGAGGGAAACCCTGAAAACATGACCTGTTGGTGCGCCTTGAGGACTGGAGTTGAGAAACACTGCTTTAGAGGACCCCCCACCTTATGTGGCTGCCAGTTTAGCTTTAGGAGGCCTATCCACAACAACCAGATTATATGCAATGCACAAAAGATGAGTTGTGCAATATAGTACAGAATAGAAGTTTAAAAGCACATCAATTTACTAAGCAGGATTTGCAAGATCCTAGAAATAGAAAATTGACAGCAATCAAAATGCAAAACTAGACCCTCTCGAGGACATAACATTTTGACCAAAGAAATATATATATAGAATCCAAAATTCCAAGGCATATAATAAATTTGAAATTGTGCCAACAAGATGAAGTGAATAAGAAAGAAGCCACCCCTTCTGCCCCTGAGCAAACTGTTGCAGTCTATTGTGTCAGAACATTCATTTTTCACAATGAAATGGAGAGCGCAAGCTTACAGTATGTGTATAATCTCATGTATTCATCCAAATGGTCCCCAGCAACAAAAAAAAAGTAGCAAGGTAACGCATTTCCTTTAGAAAACTGCTTGAATGCATATAGAATATACCTCTACCAAGTGGGATGCATTTTGAACACATGCCAGTTTGTTAAAGCAAAAATGCTTTGTTAAAACAATAAGATATTTTCTTAATCGTACAATACAGGGCTTGATATTCATAGGCCCTGTGTTATAGGCTGGTACCTTTTAAGGTGATTGAACACTGGCAAAGCTTTTGAAGACTCCTCCTAGAACTCTTACCCTACTCTGGTCCTCAGTTTTTTGCCTAAGGTGGTGGACTTGTTCTCTGTTATGGAGAAATCACTCTTGGTTAATTTTAACTTCAATCGAATATTTAATGCATTCTACTACAGCAATAGAAGTAAAACTGAGCTGGATCGTGTTGCTTTGGGCATTGGATCCTACCTGAGTACTCACTTTGGCACTTGGTGCAACACATGTAGTTTGCTGCAGGGTGACACACCGGTTCAGGGCTATGGTCTATCCCTATGGAACTCAGACCCTGAACATGCCTTCGGGGGTATGCCAACCATCTCTTTAAGATGGACACAACCCAGGTTGCTGTGTACTCCATCTCGGACATGCTTTACCTAATTTCTGCACCCTACTACTACTACTCCATGAGTACCCCATAGGAGAACACCCTCACTAATGGAAATGGCGGAAGGGGAACCTTGGAAAAAGCTCAGGCCATTCACTCTCCACCAAAATGGCCCAGAAGGACCTGCTACATAGACTCGGACTTCCATGAGATGACCCCTCGCTGCTTTCAAACAGGTCAAACCTGCATTCCAGGGCATTGACAAATTAGACAGCGGATTACAGATGAAGATGACAATTAAGCCTGCTTACTTAAATTCAAGTCAGCAATAGCAGATCCCGCGTATGGGTCTTGCCCAGTCTACTCTGATGAATATTCCTATCTGTAGGGTACCACAGTAGGCACAACGGGTAGTTGTCTTTAAAGAGGAAAATTCAGACATATTGTATTTTCTGGCCCATATCCAAAGTGTTATTCTTATCTACAGACCCGCCACTGATAGAGTGTGATGTGTATATGTATGTTTGGGTAATCAAAGCTGAATCAATTTATCCTAGAAGCATGTGTAACACATTTACATGCAATACAGTGTGTGATAAAATGTGAATAAAGCACACACCTAGGTGTAAATAGGCTCCTAAGAGAATAAAGAATACAAAATTACACTAAAGGTTACCTTGAGCATTCATTGTTGCATAGAAATGTTTGTGGTTTGATATGTTTAGACAATTCCCAGTTGTTCTCTGTTGAGGGGTTAGCTTGCAAACTGATTTCTTTGAAAGCGCTAACCAAGTTCTTTATAGTGGATGGCAGTGTCAGACGCATAAAAGGGATGGACTTTTTGCAAATGATTAATAATGTAGCCAACATAAAGGTGAACTCAAGGCGCATGCTGTATATAACCCCATTATTTAATCCTGATAATTATTCATTGAAAAGCAATGATTTGTTTTTACATATAGTATATACAGTATACTGTATATTGCGATAGTACTGTGTCCTGCCATGGTGTGAAAGGGGTTTGTATTACTTTGGGTTTTCTTCCAGACAGGTTGAGGGGCTCAAGTGTGCTTGTCTCACATTGTAACCTGGTTTGGTTTCTGGAGTTTGGAGGATTCATAGAGTTGTGAGGGACAAATGGGTCCAGGGTTTGTGAACAAGCAGAACGCTAGTTGGGCAGGTGTGTGCAGGAGTTATTTTAGAGACATGGCTATGGTTCAGGGCTCCATCCTGACTGACAGAGGAGGTCTCTGCCCAGGATGGCTGTGCCTAAGAGACAGGTAGGAGCCAGTGCAGCACTAAGTTGCTAGATGTATGCACATAGCTTGTGTGACACAACTGTATGGAAGATAACAAAGGGCCTGAAATGTGAGGCCAGAGCAGCAGCTCTGCAAGTGTAAGGTCAGCCATATATGGTTCGAATCTCGGCCGGTTCAACAGGAACCGGCCAAGATTCGAACCGTTAATGGACAGGTTGAATATACCAAGTTGATCCATTGATCAACTTTGGTACAATCAATCTGGCTGATTCTCTTGCGATTACAGCTAGAGACTGCCGTAGCTGCTAGCAATGATCACTGTCTTCTCTCGGCAGGGATGGCTTTTACTTATTTATACAAGACATTTTTCCCTAAAGGAAACCCTTGCTGTAACTGCTTTTAACATGTAAGCTGAAGTTTGGCTTCAATTTTGTTAGTGTATCAAAATTTGCTAGGGCATCTAACACTCCCTTCCCCCAGATTAACAATGCCGCTTTCCAAAGGTGTCCCTGTGCTCCGTCATCTATAGTGTAGGCACTCGAATACAGATATGTTACTAGCTAGGTTACCAAGTGAAAACAGTGGGGAGGGGGAGCGTTAAAAAGAAAACGAATGCAACCACCACATCTAAGAATTAGTAAGCTGCAATATATTACATTTTTGGTTTTGGGTTTAATATTCATGTAAGTGGCTGGTACCTAAATGCTCTATAGTATAGTATATTTTTATATGAGCTCCCTATTGGCTTCTGTGCAGCAGAGGGAAGAACAGCACTCAGAGCCAATTCTTTCCTTTAACAGTTTGGACATGGAGGAGAGAGCAGGGTTATGACTTCACTATTGTTCCAATTCTCTTTTATTTATAAACTGGCTGTGCTGTCTGGCAGGGGTGCCAAGTTCACAAGACTGGCTTTACTGAACTAAACATAAAATAATTCTTATGCGTTCCAACAATCTCTTTAGCTGTTTCACTGAAGTTCAGCTTTAAACACAATAACTACACATGTAAGCAAGCAATCATACATCTTACCTTTTTTGTCTTTCTGTTTGGCTACCATGTAGCATGGCTCTAGTCTATATTTCTGTTTTTCCTTTGTGCCAAGCCAGCTGTCAATATTCATTCCATTGCGTGCACTTTCAGGCCATTGTCGTATTTGAAGAGCAAGAACCAGATCCACTGATATATTTTCAGGTACATTCGGAATAGTCAGAGTAATTGCTGGGCTTGAAGGGTCTTTCCTCTCTAAGGAGGCTGGTTTACCTGTGGTGAAGACAAACCTATTTGTACTTCTGAAGTGCTATCAGGTAGTCACATATATGAACATATCACAATCTTCAAATGTACCTGAAGGACCACCTACTAGTGATTTGAGATTGTAGATCATTCATGCAGATGTGAAAAAAGTTATCTCAAAATCATCAGTCTAAAATGGAATTGCAAGCAAACCACTAAATATAGGCCCTCTGGCACACCAGGCAGAGGACAGATTAATTTTTTTCTTTAACAATGTCGTTTTTCCTCTGTTCATTCAAAGCAGAATTCACAAATGTATTCTAGGCAAACGGTCCCAGAAGGATTGCATACTGACTCTTAAGCCTCATACACACACTTAAATTTTCGTACAATCAAACGTCCGTATTTCTCTTACGTTCACTGCCAGACGCAGCCCTCTTTGACATGTGGGTTATATGCACATCCTACTAGGAGTTAACTAGGCAAAAATAAAGAAAGCAAGCTGGCCCCTCCCAGGGGGCTGTCCTCTCTCTCCCATATAACCCCCCTGCTCTGCTTAGCATATCAGTATTAATATGCCTAGTGCAAGGAGTTGACCTGGCTCCCTTATGGGACCTGCGGTTTATATTTTTTGCTGCCGCTTTTTTATTTTTTTCAAGCTATCTGATGAAGACTGCTATCAAGAAGCCGGCTGGGGCGTAGAGGATAACTAGAATCCTGCAATTTCCCCAGCACGGCCAACCGATGCGAGCTGGTCCTATGCTCTGGCAGGACCCGCCGCATCATGCCCATTCCGTGCAGGCGGCCAGTGGGTGACCCCCACTTATGCCTGGTGACCAGCCTCAGTGCCTGTCCAGGGGCTTTGGCCTGCAGCATCCCTTTCCAGCTGGGGAAGAAAGTCTGCGACCGGGTGGCTACCCGCTATGCCCGTCGGAGTGATGAGTGACCCCCTCCCCCCCCCCAGGGGTGCTGGGCGTACTTTAGCGTTTTTTCTGGCCGACCGGTGGAGGGTGGTCCCTGGGCTAGTGTCCTCACCCCCCTCTCCCCACTCCGTACCCCATTTAAAACCTCATCTGTGCGTTTTTATACTGCCATGCGGCGATCCACTGCCATTTTGCGGCGGATCACCGCCATTTTGCCGTAGCCACGGCCATTTTACTGAGGGTTTCCCTCTAGTGCTAGCGGCAGCCATTTTGCTGTAGTCGCGGCCTGCACACAGGCTTTGGCCTCTTGTGGATGATCTCGGCGGCCATATTGGATGTCCCTGGAGCAGTGAAAAACGTGCTGCTGCTGTTTTACTTTCCTTTTGGCTTGGGACAGCGTGGCTGACTACAGACGGTGCTTCTTTCTGGCCGTCCTTTAAGCACTCCTGCTGGGAGCAGCACTGTGGGCACAAAACAGCAAGTATAGCTGGGCTCTTCCTGGGGTGCGGTTACGGTGGGTGCAGTCCTCCTGGGGTCTCCCTGGTGTTCTGTAGGGCAGCGGTGGGGCTGCATTGTGGGGGTGTCAGATAATTTTTTCTGATTTTGACTGTCAGTTTCGGTGGTGCGATGGCAGATGATCCTGCAGGCCCTTCTGAGGAGGAGTCAGCGGCAGCGCAGCCTGTGCTGGGGGCCCTGGTGTCCCTGGATCAGCTGAGGGCAGTGTTTGGGAAATTTCTTCCCCAGGTGGGGCCAAGCAACGCTCTGGGGGCCCCTAAAAAACGCCCGCCTCCCCCTTGTTCCTCGGGACGAATCCGAACCGGAAATGGCTTCGGGGGTCACAGGGACCCCCGTGGAACTCTGAGGGTGAGCTGGTACCCTCGGACGGCGAAGAGGACCAGGGGGCCAAAGTTGCGCGCGAAAAAGCGCTGGTGACCGCACTGATTTCTAATATCCATGCGTCCTTGCGACTGGACCAGGCAGAGGAGTCGCAAGCATCCGCATATGTTTGCGGGTCTGCTAGGTCGCCTAAGGCTTATCCTTATGACACATTTTTTGACCACCTGGTCTATCAGGAATGGCAGCGTCCGCAGAATTCCTTCGCCCTACCTAAACGCTTCGCTATACGATATCCCTTTGAGGATAGTTTCATGAAGAAGTGGGCATCCCCCACAGTGAAAATAGGAAAAATGGGGTCCTAAGATTCTCTATGGACTATATTAGTCGGGAATGCTGTGTTGCCTCCCCAATTAAACGAAATTTGCAAGAAGGAGGGCCCATAGGGATTTGCCGCAACACAGAATTCCCCCAAATAAACAAAGTATACAAAGAAGTGTCAAAAAAGAATTGGTAATTTATTAGATCAGGGTTAAAACCGTCACATGACGAGTAATGTGGTTGCCATATACAAACATAATAGTATACATATAAAAAAATGAACCAAATGAAAACACAGGTAACAGTGTGGAAGCAAGCAAACCCTCAATTGGAGCAAATGGTCCTGGTGGTGAAGGTGCAACTTCCTCTCCTACATGTTTCGAAGTTATTTTAAGTTATGTAACAAACTTCTTCCTCAGGGAGAAAAGTCACTGTATAGCTTTGGTTCTAAAAACATAATACGAAAAATTGTAAATAGACCACAGTATAATACAAGTATTTCATTTGCTGTAACACATAATGGTTATTTGGCACAAGCAGATATGAACATTGATGACCATAATTAATGCGATCGGTGGGAATCATCGGTTGCTACTTACCTCTTAAATTTAAAGAGAGCATACATCAGCTAAAGTTGAGCTGGGAGCCAAGGGTGTCCCCAAATTTTTGGCTAGAAAAATATCAATGTTTTGTATGACCAACAACCCCCAATGAGTGATGGGGGAGGGGAGTGTGAAAACAAAGGTAAAGAGTGGCCGACCTAAAAAGTAATAGAGTGTGAGTTTGAAAAAATAATATCCACCAGGCAGGTAGAAGGGTAAACCCAAGCCTAAACGAGGGGTGTCACTAAGAACACCCCCTGTGGACACCTTCGCGACCTCCCTATATTGTCCCAGCCGGTGAGAAATGGAAACAAAAGTGTGAGGGGAGGGGGTAGTGAGTAACCCCCAACAACCAGTATG
>BLSH010127322.1:153415-175545 GCA_018402905.1 Glandirana rugosa | reverse complement strand
CGTCCAGGTCTCGACGTAGTGTGTCCATGGCTTATGGAACTTTGTTTACCAGACGTAAGACGCTGCGAAGGTCACAGGACGGCGTCAGGTTTAGTAAGACGTCGAGACGGTATGTAAGTCTGTCTATAACACCGCGGTACCGTCTACGGTCCCGGCCGGCGTACCGACTAGGACGGTTGTCCTTTTCACGGAACCTGTGACCGAGGTAGGCGGATAGCCGACCCAGGAATTTGCTCCCCCTGGGAAGGTTGCCTTACCAGCAACGGAACAAGTCCGCTCGGTGACCTCCCAGGTGACACCCCCTACGGTAAACGTTCTTCCTCCCGGGTATCCCTAAACGGCGTTGTGTCTTAAGGGGGTTTATTTGTTTCATATGTTTTTTCACAGTTTTTGATCTAATAAATTACCAATTCTTTTTTGACACTTTTTTGTATACTTTGTTTATTTGGGGGAATTCTGTGTTGCGGCAAATCCCTATGGGCCCTCCTTCTTGCAAATGGCATCCCCCACAGTGGACCCTCCAGTGGCTCGCCTGAACAAGGCAACGACCATTCCGTTGGAAGGGTCCCCCTCGTTTAAGGACCCAGCCGATAGGCGGATGGAGCCAGTGTCCAAGGCACTTTTCCTGTTGGCAGGATCAGCCATGCGGCCGGCCCTGGCATCTGCCATGGCGCCACAATATCTGTCTGAATGTATGGCAGAGCTGCAGAATGATTTGGACTGCGGCAGGACACTGGAAGCGTCGCAGAATGCAGACCATTTGTTTCAAGGTATTCGGTACCTGTGTGATGCAGCTCTGGACCTGCTTCCCATGTTGTCTAAGATGTCTGTTTTTGCAGTCATTATCAGACGAGTTCTCTGGTTACGTTTGTGGTCGGGTGACCACGTGTCCAAAAAAGGTCTTGCGGATCTTCCCTTTCAGGGTGGCCGTCTCTTTGGGCCACAATTGGATGAAATCATGAAGGATTTCACTGGGGGGAAGAGAACTTTCCTTCCGGAGCCCAGGCGACGGGAGTTCCGCCGCAAGCAGGGACCTGTCTCTTCGGGTCAGAAGAGGTTTTTTCGTGCCCCTGGCGCAGCAGGCAAGGGGTCAAGGCCCGGCAAGCCTGCCGCAGGGGCCGGGAAGTGACCCTGGCAGCGCAAGAACAAAAAGACTGAATGATGGGTTGCCCCCACCCGACCTTCGGGTGGGGGGACGTCTTCTGGGGTTCGCAGACAGGTGGACTGCCCGCATTTCCGACCGTTGGGTGCAGGAAGTGGTGTCCTCCGGGTACAGGATAGAGTTCAGCACTCTACCCCCAGACAGGTTCTTCCCATCGAACTTGAGACTCCCTCAGGGGCGTCGGGAGGCCCTCCTATAAGGGCTGTTCAGACACTCTCCGACCAGGGGGTGATCGTGCCAGTACCTCAGTTGGAGAGATTTCACGGTTTCTATTCAAACCTATTTGTGGTCCCCAAAAAAGGGGGGGGTCAGGCCAGTTCTAGACCTAAAGGCGCTAAACCACTTTTTGAGAGCGCAAATCCTTCCGTTCGGTCGTGGCCGCCCTGCACCAAGGGGACTTCATGCCGTCCCTGGATATCAGGGACGCGTATCTCCACGTCCCCATTTGTCTCCGGCACCAGCGCTTTCTGCGCTTTGCGTTGGGAGATCTTCACTACCAATTCGTGGCACTTCCCTTTGGTCTGGTCTCGGCTCCTCGGGCGTTCACCAAGCTGGTGGCCCCGGTGCTGGCGCTACTGCGGCAGAGGGGCATTGCGGTGGTAGCATACCTCGATGACCTGCTCCTGAGAGCGGAGTCAGCTTTGGCTCTGGAGGAGAATGTGGCTATCACCATGACCTCGTTAAAGGACTTCGGCTGGCTGATCAATCTGCAGAAGTCGAAGGTGTGTCCCTGTCCTGTCGCCTGGAATATCTGGGTCTGATTCTGGACACGGAGCAGGCGAAGGTGTTCCTACCGCCGGCCAAGTTACTGACACTGCAAGCAGCGGTGCGAACCCTGCTGTCACGCCGGTGGTCTTCCTTACGGTTTTGTATGCGGGTGTTGCGGCTAATGGTTGCAGCCTTTCGAGGCGGTACTCTACGCCCAGAGTCACACTCGGCTCCTTCAGCGAGCGATTCTGTCTCAGTGGGACAAGTCTCCACTGTCCCTAGACCAGTTGATCAGATTGGATTCTCAGAACAGAGGGTCGTTGACATGGTGGCTTCGGGCCCCGGCCTTAACGTTGGGGAAGTCTTTTCTTCCCCTGAATTGGTCGATAGTCACGACGGACGTCAGCCTATCGGGCTGGGGGGTCCTGGGGCAGTTGTCTGCGTAGGGCCGCTGGTCGGCGCAGGAATCTCGCCTTCCGATCAATGTGCTGGAGCTGAGGGCGATCAGGCTCTGCCTCTCCCACTGGACGGAAAGGTTGCGAGACCTCCCGGTTCGGGTTCAGTCGGACAATGCCAAGGCAGTGGCATATGTGAATCATCAGGGCGGAACGAGGAGCTCGGCAGCAGCTGTGGAAGCGGCTCTCATTCTGCGCTGGGCAGAACTTCACGTGCCGGCGATCTCCGCCATCTACATTCCGGGCGTAGAGAATTAGCAGGCGGACTTCCTCAGTCGCCAGACGCTGGATCAGGGGGAATGGTCCCTCCATCCAGAAGTGTTCAGCCAGATTTGCCACAAGTGGGGCACGCCAGATGTGGACCTCATGGCGTCTCGGTTCAACCACAAAGTGAAAACTTTTGTGTGCAGGACGAGAGACCCCTTGGCGGTCGCCACGGACGCACTGGTAGCGCCTTGGGGTCGGTATCGTCTTCTGTACGCCTATCCTCCCATCAAGCTTCTACCGCAGCTACTGCGCAGGGTGGAAGCGGAGGGGATTCCGATGATCCTGGTGGCTCTGGAATAGCCTTGGTGTCCGTGATACGCTGACGTGGTGGGAATGGTGGCAGATGTTCCCTGGCGCCTTCCGCTGCCTGAAGATCTGTTGTCTCAGGGACCCATCTTGCACCCTGCTTTACCCTCGCTGGCTTTGACGGCTTGGCTATTGAGTCCCAGGTGCTGAGGGATAAGGGTGTCGCTGACTCCGTGATTCCTACCATGCTGAAAGCGCGCAAGGGTACTTTGCGCAAGATTTATCATTGCACCTGGAAGGCCTATATTGCTTGGTGTGAGGCAGGGGGTTGGAACCCCCGCTCTTACGTTGTGTCCAGGGTCCTGGCCTTTTTGTAGCAGGGCCTGGATAAAAAATTGGCCTTGAGTACTCTCAAGGGTCAGATTTCGGCTCTGGCGATTCTTTTTCAGTGACCTTTGGCGTCACATTCGTTGATTCGTACATTTGTACAAGGTGTGCGCCATGTGGCTCCTCAGGTACGGTCGCCTATGGCACCGTGGGATTTGAATTTGATACTTTCTGTGCTGCAGAAACCACCATATGAGAAGATCAGGGATATTCCCTTACAATTGCTGTCGCAGAAAGTGGCTTTCTTGGTGGCCATTACATCCGCTAGGCGGGTGTCTGAGTTGGCAGCGTTGTCCTTCAAGTCTCCTTACTTGGTTCTTCACAAGGACAAGGCGGTCTTGCGCCCGTCTCCTTCTTTTTTACCAAAGGTGGTTTCTTCTTTCCACATTAATGAAGATATTGTTCTTCCTTCGTTGTGTCCGCATCCTTCACATCCTAAGGAATTTGAGTTACATTCATTGGATGTTGTGAGGGCTTTGCGGGTGTATTTGGCGGCTACAGACCCTTTTCGGAAGTCTGACGCGTTTTGTACTGACGGACGGTCCGCACAAAGGATTGGCGGCCGCGTCGGCTACGGTTTCCCGTTGGATCAGACAGACCGTGACTCATGCGTATTCTGTTCGGGGCAAAGTACCCCCTTTTCCAGTCACGGCTCATTCCACCAGGGCTGTTGGCACTTTCTGGGCTTTCAGACACCAGGCCTCGGTGTCACAGGTGTGCAAGGCGGCTACTTGGGCGTCGGTGCACACATTTACTAAGTTTTATAAAGTTGATGTTTCAGCATCTTCGGATGCTGCTTTTGGCTGTAAAGTTTTACAGGCGGCAGTGTAGGCGCGCGGCTGGCGCCTCCTGAGAGGTTTCTGTTGGGTACAGTTGTTGTCGTTTACCCACCCCTCTTTTCTGACACAGCTTTGGGACATCCCCACATGTCAAAGAGGGCTGCGTCTGTCAGTGAACGGAAGAGAAAAAGGGATTTTATTAAAACTTACCGTAAAATCCTTTTCTCTGAGTTCACTGACAGACGCAGCACCCGCCTTTCTGCGTTGTGTTTGTACGGCTTGTTACGAACTGATATGCTAAGTAGAGCAGGGGGGTTATATGGGAGAGAGAGGACGGCCCCCTGGGAGGGGCCAGCTTGCTTTCTTTTTGCCTCGTTAACTCCTAGTAGGATGTGCATATAACTCACATGTCAAAGAGGGCTGCGTCTGTCAGTGAACTGAAAAGAAAAGTATTTTACGGTAAGTTTTAATAAAATCCCTTTTTTGTTGGATGCTAGTCTCGAAAGTGAAGAGGTTACTAACCAAACAAAAATTCTCGTACGACCGAATTCAACTTCAGAAGTGATTTAATGTGCTGCATAGTTTGGTATGCATTCTTTCGTATCTGAGCATGCGTAGTCTTGCTCTTACAATTTTTTTCGGACGCAAACCGTAATAATTATACGAAAATCGGACGTTGTGTTCACATCTGCCAAAAATTTTATAGTCTGCACATCCAGCTTTTGTCGTCCAAAAAAAATCAGAATCAGCTGTCGAAAGCACCATACTAACGATCCGAAAATCGGAAGTTTGTTTGTCGTACGAAAATTCCCGTATGAATTTTGCATCATGTGTACGGGCCTTAAAGCGGAGTTCCACTAGTTTTTTCGTTTATTAAAAGTCAGCAGCTACAAAAGGTGTAGCTGCTGACTTTTAATAAACAGTAACGTACCTGTCTCCCGGTCCAGCGATGGCTGCGCCCGAAGCCTCGCTCATCTCACCCTCTTCCCTGCGGTGCCATCATTGTAAGTGTGGGCACCGGCCGTGGCTTCGCGTTCCTAGTGGCCAGGCAATCTTCTGGGACCTGTGACGTGTCCCAGAAGATTGCCAGAAGGGAGGGGCTGCCTAGGGGGAGAGGAGGAGTCGCCTAGGCGGCCCAGAAACGGATGGCGGAAGAGGGACAGGAAGTCCCTCTGAAACCTGGGGACACACTCCCCCAACCCCCCCCAAATAAAATGACATGGCAAATGGGGGCAAGGAGTGGAACTCCGCTTTAAGCTTTGCCTAAGGGAAAGGGAAGCATAGGGTTCCCAGACCCCTTCAAATATTACCAATCAGTCTATATGCCTTGACTGGATTAAGCAAGCAGACTTTAAAAGCTAGGTAGATTTGGAGCAAGAAACGACCTCACTACCACTACATACTTTACCATGGCAATACTCTACGCTCAAACCTTCAGTAAAGCTCCCCCCACTAATAGATAATACGCTTATGGAACTGTCAAAATCAAGCTGTATTTCTTCTTCAACCTTTCCTAGCTACTAATTGAATCAATTAAGGCTCAAAATGTCTGGTGTATGGGGTTGTGGAAATCCATTTTGTAAATTCAGCCAATGATCATGTGTCCTTCATTTGGGAAAAAGTTGATCGACTTGTGTGCAACCAGCCTGCCCATACATGAATCAAAATACAGCCGATCCCTGCTGAACCAGCTGACTTTCAATTCATGTATGGCCGGCTTTGGAGCATGCCGTGGATGAGAAATTTACCCCACACTTCAGCATGTCTTATGTTGTATTGTGTGACGCATATTTTTTCAGGTAGATGGAGATGTGTTGAATTTTTTTTTTTTTTTTTTTAAAGTAGCTTTCTATGTTACCTCTGGTTCCCTAGCATGTTCGCTGGAGAGTAAATCAGTATTATCACCCCTTTCCAAGTAGTAAAAAGGTGGTACAGGAAATGCACAATAAGATCCATAAAGACATGGATGGGCAAGTTTGGAGTGGAGGAACTTGACTGGCCTGCACAGAGTCCTGACCTCAACTCACTAGAACACCTTTGGGATGAATTAGAGCGGAGACTGTGAGCCAGGCCTTCCCGTTCAACATCCGTACCTGACCTCACAAATGTGCTTCTGGAAGAATGGTCACAAATTCCCATAGATACACTCCTAAACCTTGTGAACAGCCTTCCCAGAAGAGTTGAAGCTGTTATAGCTGCAAAGGGTAGGCCAACTCAATATTGAACCCTATAGGCTAAGACTGGGATGCCATTAAAGTGGTTGTCAACCCTGAACAACCACTTTAACCTACAGTTAAGCCTATAATAAGGCTTACCTGTAGCTTCCCTGGATATCTCCTAAACCTGCATGGTTTAGGAGATATGCAGTGTACTATGATGTGATGTCATTCGGCACATGCACAATGAAGAAACGACCTCATTCCAATTCTTCACTGAGCTCGTGCCGCGACTCCGGGCAGTCACAGAGCTCAGTGAAGAGGGGCAAAGATGGACACGGCCTGGAGCGGGGACATTGCAGGCTTCCAATTCAGGTAAGTGCCACATAATGGACTAATAAGTGATGCATACTAGCCCATTATGCTTTTACACTGCAGGGTAATAAAGAGGAAGTAAAACCCATCAGGGTTCACTTCCTCTTTAAAGTTAATGTGCATGTAAAGGCAAGTGTCCCAATACTTTTGGTAATCTAGTAAAAAAATATATATATTCTACACTAATCAGATAGGGTGGTTGCACATGTAAGTGCCTGCTTCTGACAATCCCCAAGGTCCCATATATAAAAAGTCAAAAGAAGATGCTCACTTTTCTGCTGCAAAATATTGTTGCATATACAGCATCAGAGCAACATTCTGATACTGTTCTTTTTATTTATTTCAGGTACTTATATAGCGCTGTCAATTTACGCAGCGCTTTGCATATACATTGTATATTTACATCAGTCCCTACCCTCAAGGAGCTTACAATCTAAGGTCCCTAACTCACATTCTTACATACACATACTAGGGCCAATTTAGACAGGATCCAATTAACCTACCAGCATGTCTTTGGAGTGTGGGAGGAAACCGGAGTACCCGGTTTTTTAAACTCAAAGGGAGTTTTACCTGCAAGTTTGTAAAAGTGAGGTTTGTAACATTGTTATGACAACGCTGTATATGCAACACTGAAATAAGCACAGACTGTGGCAGAAAAGTGAATAGTGCTGCATATTTGGACTTTCTATAACTATAAAATGTGTTTTCCCAACTTTACGTTTAGCTGTTTGCCTGGAGTTTCATTTTAAGTTCACTTATCTATCTTGTTTTTAATAATATGTTCATGCTTTACACACAGGCATAAATGTACAGGAGATAGAAATTTAACATACCTGACTGTTTAAGGACATTATTGACCAGAGTTCTGAATTCATCCAAGATATGTTTGGCCAGTATATTTCCTTCACCATCAATGTATGGAGTCATGGCTGATGGTTTCCGATTTTTAAATGCCAGTGTGTAGAAAGCACCACCCTCATCAATACTTGTCAACTCAATTGTCTGGTAACTCTCAAATGAAATTTTCAGCATGATGTCAAATTCATTTGGGTTTGATATCTGGAGAAAAAGGAGTATATATTTTATGTTCAATGGTTTTTTTTAATAGCTTTAAAGCTCGACGCCACATAACTTAACAACCCTCCCTTGCAGTGGGTCTGCAACCACACTGCAAGTGATAAGTGCTTAGTTCCATCTAGGGAACAGAAAAGCAGTTTTACTCACCTGATACTCCACTCTCCCAACAGATGGGGCTTCCCCATGCTCCGACAATGGACTGTTCCTCAACATCCAATGCAGTGCTATAGAGCCTGCATTGGTCTTAAGGACATCGGAGGACCTTCGTCCAGCATCGGGGTGGAGCCTGCAGGATCAAGTAAAAGTGCTTTACCAGATTACCTAGGATTTTTAGGATTGCTGTAGTTTTTTTTTTTTTTTTTATTATTATAAGAGATGCCCAGGAACAGTGAGGGCTGTTCCTAATGCTGGTCAAGAGGATGGAGCCATGACATCACAGGAACACATGAAAGGCTTCATCGTTTTTTAAAAGTTTGTGCGAGGCATCAGGAGGGCAAGGGGTGGGAATAAATCTTTAGCAGTTTAGTTTTAAATTAGAGCAGCTTTTACTATAAAAAAGAAAATTGTCAATCATTTTTAAAAATAACGGTACAGTGGATATAAAAAGTCTACACACCCCTGTTAAAATGTCAGGTTTCTGTAATGTAAAAAATTGAGACAAAGATAAATCATTTCAGAACTTTTTTCACCTTTAACCAGTCCCATAGAAAAAATAAGTCTACAGGGTGGTTGCTTAACTCTGGGAGGCCGTCTATTGACGGCCTCCCAGAATCGGGCTTGCTCCCCTAGGGCGCGCACACGAGAACATCCGTGACCGCCGGGCATCACGGATCGCGGTGAATGGCTGCTGTGAGCAGCCTTTCACCACGTGATCGCTCCATCAAATGACGGAGTGGTCACATGTAAACAAGCCGGCGCTTCCGCCAGCTTTTCACTCCTCTGCACCGATCGGTGCAGTGTGAGAGGGTGGAGAGAGGACGTGCTGCAGCGATGTGGGCTAAGTGTAATGCCCACAGCGCTGCTAAGTGACAATGGGGGACAGGCTGCACCCCCCACCATCCATCCACACCCACCCAGCCATCCTCACCCCATCCATGCTCACCCACCCATCCATCCATGCTCACCCACCCAGCCATCCTCACCCCATCTATGCTCATCCATCCATGCTCACCCACCCAGCCATCCTCACCCCATCCATGCTCACCCATCCATCCATGCTCAGCCATCCTCATCAGTGCTCATCCATCCGTGCTCATCCATCCCTGCTTATCCATCCCCATCCATGCTCAGTCGTGCTCAGTCATCCAATCCCTACTCATCCATCCCCATCCATGCTCATCCATCCCCATCCGTGCTCAGTCGTCCCCATCCTTGCTCATCCATCCCCATTCTTGCTCATCCATCCCCATCCGTGCTCATCCATCCCCATCCGTGCTCGTCATCCTCATCTGTGCTCACCCATCCCCATCTGTGCTCATCCATCCCGATCCGTGCTCAGTCATCCCCATCTGTGCTCAGTCATCCCCATCCATGCCACTACACTGCTCATCCGTGCCACTACACTGCCTATCCGTGCCACTACAGTGCCTATCCATACCACCACAGTGCCTCACAATAGTGTAAAAGGTAGTCAAATTAGATTTGAAATGTATGCCCCTAGAACATCTGAAGGTGCTCCCTGCATGTTGGGCCTCTGTATGTGGTCAGGCTGTGTAAAAGTGTCACACATGTGGTATTGCCATACTCGGGAGGAGTAGCAGAATATTTTGTGGGGTGTCATTTTTGCTATGTACATGCTGTGTTAGATATATTGTATAAATGGACAACTTTGTGTAAAAAAAAAAAAAAAAAGCGTTTTCATTTTCTTTCCACATTTTCCAAAAACTTGTGGAAGAAATGACATGTTCAAAAGACTCATTATGCCTCCTAGAATATCTGTTGGGGTGTTTACTTTCCAAAAGGGGGTCATTTTTTGGACGTTTCCATTGTCCTGGTGCTCCAGGACCTTCAAAAGTGCAAGAGGTAGTCAAGAAATTATGTGTGTAATTTATGCTCCTAGATCTCCTGATGGTGCTCCCTGCATGTTGGGCTTCTGTATGTGGCCAGGCTGTGTAAAAGTCTCACACAGGTGGTATCGCCATACTCAGAAGGAGTAGTAGAATGTGTTTTGGGGTGTAATTTGTGGTATGCATATGCTGGGTGTGAAAAATAACCTGTTAACATATTACAATTTTGTGGGGAAAAAAAAAATCTTCATATTGCAAAGAATTGTGGGAAAAAATTACAACTTCCAAAAATTCACCATGCCTCTTAGTAAATACCTTTGAATGTCTACTTTCCAAAAAGGGGTCATTTGTACTTTCCTGGCTTGTTAGGGTCTCAAGAAATGAGATAGGCTGTCAGTACAGCAGGTGTGATCAATATTCAGTGATTGGCACCATAACTTGTAGACTCTATAACTTACACAAGGACCAAATAATATACACTAATGTGTTGTTGTTTTTTACCAAAGATATGTAGCAGTATAAATTTTGGCCAAAAATTTATGAAGAAAAATTACTAATTTGCAAAATTTTATAACAGAAACTAAGAAATATTCATTTTTTTTACAAAATTTTCGGTCTTTTTTTAATTATAGCGCAAAAAATAAAAAACCCAGCGGTGAATAAATACCGCCAAAAGAAAGCTCTGTTTGTGTGAAAAAAAGGCTGCAAATTTCATATGGGTACAGTGTTGCATGACTGAGTAATTGTCATTCAAAATGTGAGAGCCCTGAAAGCTGAAAATTGGTTTGGTAGTTAAGGGGTTAAGTGCCCAGTGGTTAATGCGACCTATAAACTGTACAACTCAATTGAAAACAAACTGAAATCATTTAGGGGGGTGAAGTAAAAAAAACGAAAATAATGTGTGTGTGCACCCTCTTATAACTGGGAATGTAGCTGTGTTCAGAATTAACCACTTCAGCCCCGGAAGGATTTCCCCCTTTAGGACCAGAGCCCTTTTTGCGATTCGGCACTGCGTCGCTTTAACTGAAAATTGCGTGCGATGTTGTACCCAAACTAAATTTGCGTCCTTTTTTTCCCACAAATAGAGCTTTCTTTTGGTGGTATTTGATCACCACTGCATCATTTCTGATCGCCGCTATAAACAAAAGAAGAGGGACAATTTTGCAGAAAAAACCCACATTTCTTACTTTTTGCTAAAATACAAATCCAAAAAAAAAACATTTTTTTCATCGGTTTTGGCCGATTTATATTCTTCCTCATATTTGTGATAAAAAAAAATCACAATCGGCGTTTATTGATTGGTTTGCGCAAAAGTGGTACGGATGATGAGAATTAATTTCTGGGGTTTTTATTTTTTTTTTTATTTTTTACTAGTAATGGCGGCGATCTGCGATTTTTAGCGGTATTGCGATATTTCAGCGGACATGTCGGAACATTTTGACACTTTTTTGGGACCATTGGCATTTATACAGCGATCAGTGCTATAAAAATGCACTGATTACTGTGTAAATGCCATTGGCAGTGAAGGGGTTAACCTGCAGGGGGCGCTCTAAGGGTTAACTGTGTTCCCTGGGCGTGTTCTAACTGTGTGGGGACTGCCCTAGCTGGGGAAGGGAAGTGCTCACAGCCTCCATGTAGAGGAAGGCTGTGATCACAGCCCTTCCCCCCTCACAGAACGGAGGTCTGTGTTTACTTACACGGACCTCCGTTCTTTCACTCTGGAGGGGCATCGCGGGTGGCCGGCGGAGATCGAATCCGCCGCACCCGCTCCCTGGCCCTCCCCGGATACAGTGAGCGTGCGGGGGCGCCTCCGGCGGCGCGCGCACGCTCACTAAGCTCGATCTCATAGCCGCCGTCATATGACGGCGATTCGCGCAATAGAGCCACCTTGTCGCCGTCAAATGCCGATCAGCGGTCGGCAAGCGGTTAAGCAATCACATTGAAACTCATGTTAAATAGGAGTCAGTACACACCTGCCATCATTTAAAGTGCCTCTGGTTAACCCCAAATAAAGTTCAGCTATTGTAGTAGGTTTTTCCTGACATTTTCTTAGTCACATCCTACAGCAAAAGCCATGGTCCACAGGGAGCTTCCAAAGCATCAGAGGGATCTCATTGTTAAGGTATCAGTCAGGAGAAGGGTAAAAAATAATTTCCAAGGCATTAGATATACAGTGGAACACAGTGAAGACCTTCATCAAGTGGAGAAAAGGCACAACAGTGACATTACCAAGAACTGGACGTCCCTCCAAAATTGATTAAAAGACAAGAAGAAAACTGGTCAGGGAGGCTGCCAAGAGGCCTACAGGAACATTAAAGGAGCTGCAGGACTATCTGGCAAGTACTGGCTGTGTGGTACATGTGACAACAATCTTGCGTATTCTTCATGTCTAGGCTATGGGGTAGAGTGGCAAGACGGAAGCCATTCAAGCACGGCTACATTTTGCAAAAACACAGCTAAAGTCTCCCAAAACCATGTGGGAAAATGTGTTATGGTCTGATGAAACCAAGGTTGAACTTTTTGGCCATAATTCCAAAAGATATGTAGTGCCCCTATACAATAGGTGCGTTTTTCTAGCAGGGTTTGCAAGGCAAGGTAAAATTTAGTCAGGCCTGAGTGTAAAAGCAGGCCTGAATGTTTTGATCTGGGCTGGGAGGAGAGGCTCGGGGAGGATTGAGTGGACTTGACAGATGAGGTCACCAGAACTTCCCACTTCTTTCTGGAAACTTGGGGAAGGTTTCTGGTCAGAATGCTGGGAGATAGGTGGAGCCATCTGGAGTATTATAGGGAGCCTTGACCAATCCCCAAGCAGGATTGGTAGGGGGTAGGCCTCCTTAAATACTCTGAGTACTCTGGGGAAGAAGTGTAGGGTGGAAGTCTGGAGATGTAGCAGAGGTGCTGTGGAGATCCCTACCCGGGAGGTCGCCCCAGTCTGGGGAGGGTGACCTTGGGGCCTGGAGGTTCGGGTGCAGCCGGGAAGGTGGTGATTCCTGGAGTCACACAGGAGAACAGCAGAGGTGCTACACAGTGAGAGACCTTAAAGTAATCCACCAGTTTGGTGAGTGATGGTCCCTGGGAAATGCAAGAAAAAAGGCTGGGAGAGGAATAGTGGACAGTCTGTGGGAGCCTTGGGAGTCCGTTCCGGGAAAGGAGAGTCACTGAGGAAGAGCAGGTCGGTGGTACCTGTAAGAGAGATGGGCTGGGAGTTGTAGTTCATCAAAGGCCCGGCTAGCACTCAAGTACTTTTTGCTACACATTCAGGGGCCTGTGATACCAGGCCTATAATAGGTGTTCCGGAGGCTCTGCTGAAAATAGGCCTCGCCATGTGCTAGCCACGGTGAAGAGAAAGGAATGGAGAAGCTTGATAAATTTCCTTTCAAGCTGGAAACTAAGTGCAGTGCTGGAGAGAAGTAATGGAGTGATTTACTAAGTTCAGTGCTGGAGAGATGACAGTAGGAGAAACAGTCAGCAAGTGTGCTGGAGAGTTGTGAGGAGTAACAGTCTGCAGAGGGAGGGGCTGCAGGGAAGTGTGCATATATAGGAGTGTATATGGACTTCATGTAATATAATTCTTTGGGCATCCCACAGCCATCCCTTATCCCCATCCAAGTTATTTCCCCTAAATAAAACAACGAAAACAAGAGCCGGCCTGGTCAATGTCTATGGATGTATGAAATATGGTGTGATTGAGGGCAGCTATAAGGTGAACCACTACTACCAGCCACTCTCAAGGGAGCACATGGCTACAGATATGTTTGGCATAAAAATAACACTGCACATCACCAAAAGAACACCATACCCACAGTGAAGCATGGTGGTGGCAGCATCATGCTTTAGGGCTGTTTTTCTTCAGCTGGAACAGGGGCCTTAGTCAAGGTAGAGGGAATTATGAACAGTTCCAAATACCAGTCAATATTGGAACAAAACCTTCAGGCTTCTGCTAGAAAGCTGAACATGAAGAGGAACTTAATCTTTCAGCATGACAACGACCCAAAGCCTACATCCAAATCAACAAAGGAATGTCTTTACCCGAAGAAGATTAAAGTTTTTGAATGGCCCAGCCAGAGCCCGGACCTGAATCCGATTGAAAATCTGTGGGGTGATCTGAAGAGGGCTGTGCACAGGAGATACCCTCACAATCTGACAGATTTGGAGTGTTTTTGCAAAGAGTGAGATTAACTGTTAAACATGCTTTAGGCACACACAAATATTTATGCAGAATGATGAAAAGTACAAGACGCATTCATAGATGCTATATGTGTTGCAATGAAGATGGAAAATCCCACCTGTAACTAGAAGTTTAGTGTTCCAAGTCACATAAATGTACACTAGTTAAAGGCTCATTCTCCTTCATGTTTTATTTGTGGGACAAAGCCAAGGCAATGCTGAACAGGGAATTGTGAAATGAATGCCTCTATCCAAATGCCCGTTAGAACTAGTCAGGACCTCATCGCAGCAATGCCACGCTGTTCACCTCTAGGACTCTAAGCCAGCTATTATAAAATTATGTAATTTTACTGTTATTTATATGTGTGCTGCTTCAGGGATTGTGGTGATTGCTTTTTAAATTTCTCCCTAGTGCTAAGCATATTTTGCATTGTGAAATATTTATTATAAAAACGTATAAAGTATATTACCTTGACGCCTTCGTAATAGCTCCCTGTAGACATTTTCTTTATGCTCTTAAATAGAGGGTGGCTTTTAGTAGACTCAGACTTGATAATTATATCTATGATGTTGTTAACTTTTTCTGCTGCTTTGGAAATGTCACCCATCTTCATTTTCAAACTATCCACTGCAACTTTCAAGTGCTTGGAAAGGTTGGAGTTTGGCAAACTGTTACTTCTGCTTGCTTGGCTTCGAATCTCATCTCTGTCTCTGGCAGAGTTAGAAGTGTCTTCAGCCTCATTTATTTTGCTATTTCTTCTTTTTGGACCATTGTTTACAATGCAGTGGTCTCTTTTAGTTTTTGCTTCTAGATCATGTAGTTCTGTTAATTTTAATCTCCTCTGACCCAGAGATATTCCAAGATCATTTTGTTCCACTGATTTTGATCTTCTGCAGCTTTTAGAGGTAGCCTCCTTTGCTTTCATACTCGCACTTGGTTTGGGTTCATTTTGTCCACTTGTCTGTTGGAGTGTCTCCTCATTTTTATTCTTTGCACTAGCTTTTCCAAGGAACTCTCTAGTAGTGCTTATACGCCTATCTGTGCCATTTACAGTAGATGCTGAGTTATTCTTCTTACCGGGTTGTTGAGTCTTTCTTTTTGCTTTCCCGTTACCATCACGGTGACCAAAATCAGAATGCTGAAACTCTGAGCATGTAGATAATTTAGATTCCTGCATCTCTTTTGAATGTCTGGCATTGCCCGAATCAGTTGAATTGCCACCTTGTTTCCTTGGGCGAGTTGCCATTTTTTACTGTCCGTCTTGTTAATGCCTTGTTTAGGGTCTCACTTCTTCCTGACAAATACTCTGTAAAAATAAATGCATCCTCTTTCATATTCATTTTCTTGTAAAGGTCACTCCCACCTCCGAGGCATAGGAAAGAGAGAAACGAAACTGAAAATGTGACCTATTGTTTGCTTCATGCCAAAAATATGGAACATTTATTTTACTTTGGCAGTTCCTAAGCTGAAATTGTTATTTAAATAAAGTGTAAAAAACAACAAAGATGTGTCTCTAAGTACCAAAAATGTACAATAGAAGCAATATGCCAGGCTCCTTGATTTAATTCTCGCTTTCTTGTAAAAATCACACCTCAAAGTTATAGGAAAGTGAGAAACAAAACTGAATATGTGATCTGTTAACTGCCTTACTATCCACCTTTTGTTCACGCTGAGGATGTGAGGCAGGGTTAATCATCCTGACAGTTTTAGTTATAAAAGAGTTAAAGGATTTTAACTTTTATACTATCCTCCACTGCACTTGCTTATACGTCCTGTATTTGTTTTTTAAGTGACATTTTTAGACTGCATCAGCTAACTTTTTAGATGGAGTATAGATTTTACTATTGTTTTACCATAATATGGTTTCAGAGGCATTGATTGGAATTTGAGAGATCGCTGTCACATTTAAAATTGACACTTCGGATCGGCCGCTGTATGCCTTTGGTGCTCATCACATATGTTTTCCGGATGTCCTGTAGGTGTCCGCAGCGGGTACGCTGTATGGCTTGGCTGGCCGATTTGTTGTGACAATTTGTGGGCGGGGCTGGCCGGTGGTGACGCGATGCGCTCCACGGATCATTTCCAGATCTCTCAGTTCTGGTTCCTGTGTGTGGAGCACATCAGCGGTGACGCGGTGCATTCCACGGGCGGATTTCCGATGCTTTGTTATTTATACAGCGTGCTGGGAGGATGTGGCACACCTCTGAAGATATCCTATTGGGTGAAACCGGTCAGGTGACGCAGTCCTGTACCCAGCACGCGATTTGTATTTGTCATTGCGCTTTTATCTCAGCTTTGTTGTGAGTATAACTTTTAATAAACCTTTTTCCCATACCTGGCGGGCTTCACTATTGTTTCTTCCTTTCTGCCTATACACGTTGTATGTTGAGGCTTGCTGAAGAGGCTAATCCTATAGTGGAAGCAGTTATGAACATCTGTAGAGGTTGATTGAGAGGGGTCCTGACCAGAAAATGTGATCATCCATCCATAGCTCATGACGAGGACGAGCAGGATCTATGTTGCACACATGCTACTAATTGATTTTTATCCAGTAAGGAGACTTGCAGGACACTGTGGTGTGGTGTGGTGTGATTCCTCCAAATTCATGAGCACAGATCTGTGTGGGGACTCTTTCTCTCCTCTAATGAACTTTCTATTGGACTAACATATGGACATTATTTAGCGCTGCATTTCTGATTTATTTGATACTCCTATTGTTGATCAAGCAATTTTTGACAGCTGCTGTACGTTTGTTTACTAGTGCAGATATCACATCTTTGCTGTATATCAGCTATGATCTTGCAAGTTCTTTTGGGAGTTTTGTTTGGATTCCTGGATTTGGACAGTCTGGAATGGAATAGGAGGGAAAGATATGCCATCCTTCTCTTCATTCCAGGTATTGGGTGTAAGGGAAATTATAATACCTTGTATGCATTATATTTTGCCTGCGCTAATAAGCGCACTTTTCAGCTCTTTTGCATAATGCATTTGATCGACCTGTGTTGAAGCAGACAGACACAGATTGCCTCATCTCACATGGCCGCTAGCAGGGATCTTGTCCTGTCCTTGCATGCCTGGTGTGTTTATTTATACTGGTCAAACAGAGAGAACAATAGGGCTTGATGGCTTCACAATCAGCCAATCAGCCTCCAAGGCGCAGTCACATGACATGAGCTCAATACAAAAACCCCCAATCAATGACACACTTGTTTACATTCAAACTATACAATAGGAAAGGCATGCATGTATGGGGGGTTGGCTGGCCTGTGTGAGACAATGAAAGCCATGTGCTATCTTCACAAAGGCCACACAACAAATCACCCCACATATGTACAAACCTGCCAATTACAATGAATCACTACCAAATACAGCTCTCTGAACTTATATTCCATAGCAATTATGCTACTGTTCCATTAAAGGGTAAATTACAACACAAAGGAATATTGCTGCAGATTTCTGTCACATTGATCAGATGCCACAGAAAGCCTACAGATCATTATCCTTACATAAAAGACAATACATAATACACATCCTAAATTTCTACAACATTGGGCATGAGTAAAGTAGGCACTCTTCTGCACCTGGCTGATACAAGCCAGTGATCATATAACAAGATTACAGCTACTAAGGGTGGGGCGGACAAGGCACCCATTAGTAATTTTGTGGCCCCTTACACAGCTTTAGGCCTGGGCCTGACTGCCAATTGTCCCCAGGGCCAACACACTGGCCATCCCACCAAATCCACCCACTGGCCGTCCTGCAGGCAGCCCCCCCTCCCACACCTGTACACACTAGCCCCCCTCACATTGTACACATTCAGCCCCCCCTCACCTCTGACACACCCACATACATATACACACACTACATCAGAGGCCGATCCAGAGTCTAGTCTCATGAGGGACACTGCCAGAAAATAAGGTGTTGCTTACAGAATTGTATTGCAAAATGAACTGCACTCTTGTGATACGTATGAGACGTACAGCCAAATGAGCTTTCCCTGTACTTCTCCTTTTAAGTGTGTACCCAGCTAAAAGTGGAAAGGGCTTGAAGTGGAGTGATTAAACCGAATCTGTGCCTACTTTCTGTATACACTGCACACACACACCACAATCCTTGTACCACAAAATACTCCTAATTATTGTGTTACAGGTAGCAGTTTTATAGACCCATATAAACCTCTTTAACTGCTTGCCGACCACCTGCCGTCATAATACTGTGACAGGTTGGCACCGCTGTACAAATCGCCGCAGTTGTATGGCAGCTCGCGCAGTTGCGGGCGAGAGCGCACTGGCGGCGGCGATGCACTCTCACACATGCTGCGTGAGCGGGTCGGGCGGACACTATGTCAGCCGGCGACCCGCGATTGCCTGTTACAGAGGCAGAATGGAGATCTGCCAGTGTAAGCACGGCGGATCTCCGTTCTGTGAAGGGACAAATCTAATGTTTCTAGTGATCGGGAACAGTTAGATCTGTCATGCCTCTGCCAGCCCAGCCCCCAAACAGTTAGAACACAGTGAGTTAACACCTTGATCGCCCGTACAGTTTAACCCCTTCCCTGCCAATGACATTTATACAGTAATCAGTGGCTATTTTTAGCTCTGATTGCTGTATAAATGTCATTGGTCCCAAAAAAGTGTCCGATCTGTCCGCCGCAATATCGCAAGCCCAATAAAAATCGCAGATCGCCGCCATTACTAGTAAAAAAAATAAAAAAAAACTAATAAAAATGCCATAAATCTATTCCCATAGTTTGCAGACTCAATAACTTTTGTGCAACCCAATCAATATACGCCTATTGTGATTTTTTTTTTTTTTTTACCAAAACTATGTATAAAAATATATATCAGCCTAAACTGAGGAAGAAATTCATTTTTATACATTTCTTTTTTGGATATTATAGCAAAAAGTAAAAATATTGTGGTTTTTTTTTCAAAATTGTCGCTCGTTTTTTGTTTATAGCGCAAAAAATAAAAACTGCAGAGGTGATCAAATACCACCAAAAGAAAGCTCTATTTGTGGGGAAAAAAGGATGTCAATTTTGTTTGGGTACAACATTGCACGACCGTGTAATTGTCAGTTAAAGTGACGTGCCCAATCGCAAATAGGGCTCCGGGACTGAAGTGGTTAAGAAAATAAACATTTCCATCACATATGCTTTACTTCACACAGAAACTGATCACTTTGTCTGACTGAGCCTACCTTAAAGAGGAAGTAAACCCAGATTGGATTTACTTCCTCTATATTCCCCTGTAAAGTAGAAGCATAATGGGCTACTATGCATCGCATAGTAGCCCATTATGAGCCACTTACCTGCAAACGAAGCCTGCGGCGTCCAGCGATGTTCCCGCTCCAGGCCGCATCCATCTTCTGCCCCTCTTCCTTTCGGGGTCTCGACTCCGGCGCTGTGACTGGCCGGAGTCGCGTGACGTCACTCCCATGCATGCACGCGGGAGCCGCCAGTCACGGCACAGGGTCAGTGGAGAACGTCACGGAGGCCGCTTCTCCACTGCGCATGTGGCGACATGACGTCGGCACATGCAAAACACTGCATATCTCCTGAACCGTACAGGTTTGGGAGATATACAAGGTACCTACAGGTAAGCCTTATTCTAGGCTTACCTGTAGGTTAAAGTGGTTGTCACAGGTTGACAACCACTTTAAAGTATAACTAAAGGCAAAACTTTTTTTTTTTTTTTTAGCTTTGGGCAGAGTGGAGAAGGAGTGGAGCCCCTGGCAATTTTTAATGCTGTCTGTACCCCCTGTTAAGGAGATTCCCCCTCTCTATTTGTCCTGTTTACCATTATTGTTGAAAGTAAAAAGAAAACCCCAAATTTTGGGTTGTCCCCAGAAAAGTAATAGATGGGAAATCTTCCAATGGGGGTACTAGTTCTGGTGAGCTGGGATTCCCCAAGAAATTCCTTTAATTTGCAGAGATTTCCTCTCACTTCCTGTTTGGCTATGGAACAGTAAGTGAACGGAAATGGGACAGAGATGGCCAAAAAGAAAATTGACAGCGGTTATAACCCACCCTATCCAAAATGACAAAAAAAGTTTTGCCCATAGTTCTACTTTAACCACTTACCAACCGGAAGGTTTTCCAGCTTTAGGACCAGAGCACTTTTTGCGATTTGGCACTGCGTCGCTTTAACTGACAATTGCGCGGTCGTGCGACGTTGCACCCAAACAAAATTTGCGTCCTTTTTTTCCCACAAATAGAGCTTTCTTTTGGTGGTATTTGATCGACCTCTACATGACTTCTGATCACTGCTATAAACAAAAGAAGAGCGACCATTTTGCAAAAAAACCCAAATTTCTTACTTTTTGCTACAATTCAAATCCAAAAAAAAAAAATATAAAAAAACATTTTTTTTCACCGGTTTTGGCCGATTTATATTCTTCCTCATATTTGTGATAAAAAAAAAATCACAATTGGCGTTTATTGATTGGTTTGTGCAAAAGTGGCCGCGTTTACGGATGATAATTAATTTCTGGGGTTTTTTTTTTTTTTTTTTACTAGTAATGGCGGCGATCTGCGATTTTTAGCGGTACTGCGATATTACAGCGGACATTTTTGACACTTTTTTGGGACCAATGACATTATTCAGCGCTCAGAAATTTAAATGTCCACTGATTACTGTATAAATGTCATTGGCAGTGAAGGGGTTAACTGTGTTCCCTGGGTGTGTTCTTATTGTGGGGGGGTTGGGCTACCATGGGCATGAGAGATCTAACTGATCCCAGTGACAGGGATCAGTAGATCTCCCATGCCTGCACTGTCAGAATGGGGAACCGCCGTGTTTACATTGGCGGTTCCCCGTTCTTTGCCTGTGGCCGCTCATCGCGGCCCACCAGCGGACATCGGGTCCGCCCGAGCCGCGGGCACACTCCTCAGCGGTCGTTCGCAGATCGCGGCCTTTTTACGCCAATTCACGTACAACAACCACACTGCTGCCGTGAAAACACGGCAGGCAGTCGGGAAGTGGTTAAAGAACATCTTCATTAACTAGTTCCCCACCGCGCGCAGTATATTTACTGTGGCGACGTGGACGCTTCCCGCGAATCGCCGTAAATAAGCGGCGATCTGCGGGTGGCCGCTAGGGGCCGCGTGCCGCCGGCAGCGCCCGCCCTGCTCCCTGAGGAGTGTGCCCGTGGCTCGGGCGGACCCGATGAGCGGCCACAGCTAAAGAACGGGGAACCGCCAATGTAAACACAGCAGTTCCCCGTTCTGTTAGTGGGGGCATAGGAGATCTACTGATCCCTGTCACTGGGATCAGCTAGATCTCTTATGCCCATGGTAGCCCAGCCCCCCCCACAGTTAGAACACACCCAGGAAACACAGTTGACCTCTTCCCTGCACCCTGCAGGTTAACCCCTTCACTGCCAGTGACATTTATACAGTAATCAGTGGACATTTACATTTCTGATCGCTGTATAAATTTCATTGGTCCCAAAAAAGTGTCAAAATGGTCCGACATGTCCGCTGCAATATCGCAGTACCGCTAAAAATCGCAGATCGCCGCCATTACTAGTAAAAAATAAAAACCCCAGAAATGAATTCTCACACCCGTAAACGCAGCCACTTTTGCGCAAACCAATCAATAAACGGCGATTGCGTTTTTTTTTTTTTTAACCAAAAATATGAGGAAGAATATAAATCAGCCAAAACCGATGAAAAAAAATCATTTTTTTATATATATATTTTATTTGGATTTTAGCAAAAAGAAAAAACATTTTTTTTTTTTTTTTGCAAAATTGTCGCTCTTCTTTTGTTTATAGTGGTGATCAGAAATGACGCAGAGGCGATCAAATACCACCAAAACAAAGATTTGTGGGAAAAACGGACGCAAATTTTGTTTGGGTACAACGCCGCACGACCATGCAAATGTCAGTTAAAGCGACGCAGTGCCAAATCGCAAAAAGTGCTCTGGTCCTAAAGTGGGAAATCCTTCCGGGGCTGAAGTGGTTAAAACCAGCAACTGTTGGGACAATGGACACCTTGGTCAGAACTATGTAATGTACAACATACTGTGCAGGGGTCAGGAGGAGTAAATAGCATACCAAACAATATAATGTGTAGAGTACAGGGGCCATGAGTAAAGCTGGCCATACATGGTTCAGTATTTTTAATTCAGCCAGCCGTTGCGACTAGTCACATAAGACTGCCACCCCCTTAGGACGACAGTCTTATATTTCTGTGTCGTCCCTCCCTTGACTTTAGATAAGTTAAATAAAACAAGTCGACCGACCGACTTAATTTTTATGACTTGGTACATACCGGTCGAAATGAGTACCGGGGACATGAGATGTGTAATATAACAAACCATACGATAAATGAGGAGGACTG
>BLSH010127322.1:130231-140870 GCA_018402905.1 Glandirana rugosa | reverse complement strand
CGAAGTCATGGAGACGTTACCACCCTCCCACACTAACCCAGGTCACTCTGTATTACCAAAATGCCCGACGGTTGTCCGTCTCTCCATAGGTACACAGATAGGCCCACGGCTCTCCCCGTCGAGGGTCACCTGTCGACAGTGTCAGAGGCTTGTCGTAATTTCTGCCTACCGTGCCCCCCAAATCAAGAATCTGCCCATGGTGCAACGAACCGAACCCGACCCTCACACACAGATTCTGGCATTGTCCAGAAGTTGTAACCTTCTGGTCACAAGTTCAGGCACTAGTGGCGAAGGTAACACGCCAAGTCATCCCGTGCCATCCGTCTTTAATGCTGTTCGGAGACTGTGACAGCTGTCCACTGGGAGCTGCCCCTCTCGGCACCCGGATAGACACATGGATACCTCTCTGCCTGTTGGCAGCCCGTAAAACCATTATGTCTCACTGGACCCAATCACACCCTCCCACCATTGCAGAGGTACTGAAGCATTTGAATATTCTCCTATACAGGGAACTTCTTGACTTTTGGGCCAATAAACAAGGCTCCCAAAGGCGATTCCACAACCATTGGAACGCATACATCTCCACTACATTCTCCAAGCAAGAACAAGAAGGGCTCACACCTCCCCACCTCTACGATCTAATCCACAAACTCAAGGATTCATCGACCAGAGATAACCACTCAAGCTCGCTTAACCTTACTCAACATCTGCAGACAAGACACCCCCCCTTATCATCGGCAATCAGAAGTCAATCCCACTACTGACTTGGCTTAAACAGCGGCCCAACCGCACGATACCTATTGTCAAGAGGCAGGGATTCTTTTCTCTTTTATACAGTTTTCTCTTTTATACAGTTACAGTTTACAAAATTAACCATTGTTAAATTGTCACACCCGATAGGGGAAACCTGCAGTCCCTCAGGCCAAGCACTTAATAGCTAAAAGATTATAAACCCTGTGATCAGTTTTTTTCAAATCCAAATACCTCTGGAAGCAGGCTTCGCCCCCGGCGGCTCCCCCCCTTCCCAAAACTGGGGGGGGGGGAGGCTGTTGGGGAGCATTTAGTCTCCCCTTTTCCATCCAGACATATCGTGCTGAATGTCTAATTGATTGTCAGGGTGACTCCCCTCATCTTAACGTTTCCTAAGGCTCGGCTTGCAGGATTCTCTCGGGAATGACCTTTCCCTCTTTCCCTCTTCCCCTCTCTCCCCACCCTCCCCCTCTCCCCTAAGAGCCTATACCCCTCCTGTCCCTAGACCGTTACTACTTCTAACTTCAACCTCCAAACCTCCCCCCCCTATTGAAAAGGTTACTGTAATCTGGTCATGTATGAAACTGCTCGTTTTGTATTCAATAAAACTTTGAAATAAAAAAAAAAATAAAAAAAAGTTCCTGTGTGTGTAAAGGTAGGCATCACAATACATTTGGTAATATAGTATATGAGTCTAAGAGCAAAAGATAGACTTGGCCAAATAACCCACATCTAATATCCCTTGTATATATTGTGACATATGCAAGGCGAAGTGGTAGACGGACGCTACCTGTCGCCTCATATTCGTTCATGTGGACTGGATTAAACGGAGTATGGTCCGGATTTTGCCAGCCACCATGGCAGGGCTTGTTCCAGTCCAGAGTTTATGGTCCACTGGAGTCCACCAGCAGGTGGTTTAAATAATCAGGAAGAGATCTCACTTGAGCTCTGACCTGGAACTCAGAGAGGGATCTTAGGGAGCTCTGTGTCTGTTTGGGCTTTAAAAGACAAGGTTTGCATTTTGGCTTATGTTTTGTGGGTGTCATGGGCTAGCCCCACATCGTATAGTGAGTAAACTATACTGTTTAGTTTAACGCCAGACGGCAAGGATTTATTTTTTGTTTTTAACCTGCAAATCTTTTACCAATAAACCTGGCAAGCCGCCAGCTTTTAAAGAAAGTTGCCTGCATGCTGACTATTTTCCTCACGAAAGTTGATCCCCACAAACTAATTTCCCACACGTGGTCGAGTTCAGCGGGCATCTGTCCAAGATGGAGGAAATATTAAAGACACTGCAGCTCAGCGGTAAAACAACCACCAGGTCGCAGAGGCTGCTGCAGCACAATCAGCTCAACAGAAGATGAACCGACAGTTTGCGGAGGCCCTGCTGGAGTTAAAAAAGGGGCTCGCACCTCCGATAACAGTGGAACCAAAGTTGGTACGTGCCTCTTACCACATGCAGAAGATGACACCTGCGGATAACGTGGAGGCATATCTCGCGACTTTTGAAAGTCGCTCTTCGCAAAAGATGGCCAAAAGAACAGTGGGCGAGACTGTTAGCACCATTCTTTACCGGTGAACCCCAAAAAGCCTACTTTGATCTGGAAACAGATAAGGCCCAGAACTATGAGACCCTAAAGGCAGAGATATTTGCATGCCTAGGGGTCACCATGGCAGTCCGGGCCAAATGGGTGCATCAGTTGGCCTACCGCACCGACAAGCCACCCCACTCGCAGATGTTCGACCTGGTCCACCTCACCAGGAAGTCGTTACAGCCAGAAACTTTGCCAGGTCCTCAAATTGTGGAGTTCGTTGTCATGGGCTGCTATCTACATGCTCTCCCTGCTGCTTTGAGGAAGTGGGTCAGTCATGGGGACCCCAAAACCGCCAACCAACTCCTGGACCTCGTGGAGAGATATACTGCTGCTGAGGACTTGTTGCACCCATCTGCGCCCCACTCTAATGTATCTAAGAGTGAAAGATCGCCCGGCGGACCCGGTAAGACTGTTCCAGGATTCAGGGGCATCGGGAAATTTGATAAGACTGCTACAGTTGAGGACACTGTGGGCTCAAGACCTGGAGACTGGCCAAAGAAGCCAGGAAGGTCTTGGGGACCCTGGAAAGGACTGAATATAGAGCACATAGTGCTACCGATGCCATGCATTGGGCCATAATGCTGTCAATTGTCCCCTACATGTAAATAGACGACTTTCTCTTTTTGCACAGGTTGCATATAGAGCATCATGTTCAAATCGCATGGAGTGTGATATGTGTGTGATTTTTGTTGATGGAAAGCCAGTCACTGCACTGCTTGACTCATGTAGTGTGGTAACGTTGGTAAAAAGCAATTGTGTAAATCCTGCAAGGTTACACCCTAGCACTTGTCATTTGCATCCATAGGGACACTCGTGATTACCAGACGGCAGTGGTTGAGATTGACACCCCTTGGGGCAGTGTGACTCATTCAGTGGGGATAGAACCTTCACTGCTATATGATGCTTTAGTGGGCAGGGACTTTTGCCATTTTTGGAGGTTATGGGAAGGCACAGGGAGTCTAGAGGATTGAGCTCCCCCTGCTGCGGAAGCACGGGAACTCTTGCCCGACCCTTTTTACCAAATGGAAGGGGAGACTGGTGGCAGGACCAAGGAAGGAGGAGACCCTCTTCCTTTTCCTATACTGGCTTGGGAGCAGGAGGAGCTGGAAGATGGCTCCCAGCTGGGGGCTAATGACCCAGAAAATGTCTCTGACCCTGACTGTGAGAGTGAACAGAATGTAGTACCTGACTTAGAGGTCCGGAGAGAGGACTTCTGTACAGAGAAACTATGGGATGTCACTCTCCTTAGAGCCAGAGAAAACGTGAAGGTGATGGATGGGGAATCTGTGGACCCTAATTGGGGGGTGTCTTTTTCCAGCATGGCTCTTAAAAATAATTTGTTGTATCAGGTGGTGAAACAAGGGGAGGATGAGGTGGAACAGCTAGTGGTTCCCAAACCCTTTCGCAGGATGGTGCTAGATCTAGCCCATGGACATGTAATGGGGGGACTTCTGGGTATGGATAAAACCAGGGAGAGAATAACCCAGAGATTCTCCTGGCCCGGGTTGCATGCAGATATCAGAGAGTATTGTGAATCCTGCCCTGAGTGTCAACTCTCTGCACCCTCGTGCCATTTTTGTAGTCCACTTGTTACACTGCCCATAATTTAAAGTGCCTTTCGAAAGAATTGGCATGGATCTCATGGGACCCGTAGTAAAGTCTGCCCGGGTTCACCAGCACATCCTGGTAATACTAGATTACGCGAGCCGCTATCTGGAAGCCATACCCTTGCGGAACACCTCTGCTAAGGAAGTTGGTCCATGTGTTTAGTCAGGTGGGAAGCCCTAAAGAGGTCTTAACGGATCAGGGCACCCCGTTTATGTCCCGTGTAACCAAGGAAATTTGCAGGTTGTATAAAATCTCCCATTTCCATACCTCGGTCTACCACCCCCAACTGGATGGACTTGTGGAGAGGTTTAAAAAAACGCTCAAAAGCATGTTGAAAAAGATAGTGGAGAAAGATGGGAGAGATTGGAATATGTTGCTACCGTACCTCATGTTTGCCATATGAGAGGTTCCGCAAGCATCTACGGGGTATTCTCCCTTTGAACTCTTGTATGGTAGACATCCCAGGGGGCTCCTAGATGTCACAAAAGAAACGTGGGAAGGAGAGGCCACCCCATATAGAAGCATCATCGGGCATATTTCCTTGATGCAGGATTTATTCGCAGCAGTCCTGCCGCTGGTGCAAGAACACATGCAGCAAGCCCGGGAGGCCCAGAGAAGGGTTTATAATCGCGGTGCCAAAACCCGGACTTTCAACCCTGGAGACAAAGTGCTGGTGCTAGTCCCCACGGTTGAAAGTAAATTCCTAGCAAAGTGGCAGGGTCCCTTTGAGATTAGGGAAAGAGTAGGGGAAGTGAACTACAAAGTTTACCAGCCAGGGAAAAGTAAACCTGAGCAAATTTACCATGTGAATCTCTTTAAAACCATAGAAAGACCGAGAGACTTTATTAGCAGTGCCCACTCCTCAAGAAGACCGGCTATCCATGACTCTGAATGTCCCCAAAACTGCGTCCTTGTCACTGACGCAACAAAATGACTTTAAGGAATTTATCAGTAAAAATAGAGATTTTTTTCTCTCCCCTAACCGGACTGACCACCGTGCTACAACATGACATAATTACGGAACTAGGGGTCCGCGTATATGTAAAACCCTACCGAATACCTGAGGCTAGATGGGAGGCAGTGGCGAAGGAAAAAAAAAACATGTTGGAGTTAGACGTGATAGAGTAGTCCCACAGCGCCTGGTCGAGCCCTATAGTGCTGGTCCCACAGCCCGATGGCACTATCAGCTTCTGTAACGATTTCAGGAAACTGAATAATGTGTCTAAGTTTGACGCATACCCGATGCCCCGGGTTGACGAACTTGTGGCCAGGTTGGGAGGTGCCCGTGTATAACAACCCTAGACCTAACTAAGAGCTACTAGCAGATCCCCTTAACGGAGTCCGCAAAGGAAAAAACCTTTTCTACCCCCGAGGGGTCCTTCCAGTACAAGCGAATGCCGTTTGGTCTGCATGGGGCCCCTGCATCCTTCCAGAGAATGATGGATAAAACTTTGAGGCCGCATCCCCCCTATGCAGCCGCCTATTTAGATGATGTGGTCATCCACAGTCCAAATTGGGAATCGCATCTGCCCCGAGTACAAGCAGTCATAGATTCTCTTAGGGTAGCAGGTTTAACAGCCAACCCATAAAAGTGTGCCATAGGCCTGGAGGAGTGAATAAAAAACAGGTTTGTGCCTTCCTGGGGATAACAGGGTATTACAGGCGGTTCATACCCAACTTTGCCACCATTGCCATCCCTCTGACTGATCTGACGAAGGGAAGAGGGTTGGGTATGGTTAAGTGGAATCCCGAAGGCATTCCAGAAGTTGAAGCAAGCCCTTTGTGTACAACCGGTGCTTGTGACCCCGGACTTCACAAAGGAGTTTGTTGCATAAACAGACGCCTCTGAGGTGGGACTAGGTGCTGTTCTGTCCCAGATCAGAGTCAGTGAGGAGCACCCAGTTGTCTACTTAAGCAGGAAGCTTAACAGGCATGAGAGGAACTATGCCATTGTGGAGAAGGAGTGTTTGGCGATCAAGTGGGCCTTAGAGGCGCTGAAGTACTGTCTTATAGGAAGGTTGTTTAGGCTAGTCACCGACCATGCTCCCCTGAAGTGGATGTGTGACAACAGGGAGAAAAATAGTCGGGTGACTAGGCGGTTCCTGGCCCTACAGCCATTTAAGTTCACAGTGGAACACCGGGCGGGAAGACTCCAGAACAATGCGAATGCCCTCTCCCTGGTCCACTGTATGGTTGGGATAGTTGCTTAGCTGCAGGGGCTTGAGCAGAGGGGGAGGGTATGTGAGGCGAAGTGGTAGACAGACGCTACCTGTCGCCTCGCATGCGTTCGTATGTGGACAGGATTAAACGGAGTCCGGTCGGGATTTTACCAGCCACCATGGCAAGGCTGGTTCCGGTCCAGAGTTTGTAGTCCACTGGAGTCCACCAGCAGCTGGTTTAAATAATCAGCAGAAGATCTCACTTGAGCTCTGACCTGGAACTCAGAGAGTGATCCGAGGGAGCTCTATGTCTGTTTGGACTTTAAAAGACAAGGTTTGCATTTTGGCTTATGTTTTGTGGGTGTTGGGGGCCAGCCCCACACTGTATAGTGCGTAAACTATACTGTTTAGTTTAGCGCCAGACGGCAATGATTTGTTTTCTGTTTTGTTTGTTTTTAACTTGCAAATCTTTTACCAATAAACCTGGCAAGCCACCAGATTTTAACCACTTCACCCCCGGAAGGATTCCCATGTCAGGACCAGAGCACTTTTTGCGATTCGGCACTGCGTTGCTTTAACAATTGCGTGGTCGTGCGACTTTGTACCTTAACGAAATTAGTTTCCTTTTTTTCCCACAAATAGAGCTTTCTTTTGGTGGTATTTGATCACCTCTGCGTCATTTCTGATCACTGCTATAAACAAAAAAAGCGTCAATTTTGCAAAAAACAATATTTCTTACTTTTTGCTAAAATATATATCCAAAAAAATATTAAAAAAAATAATTTATTCGTTGGCTTTGGACGATTTATATTCTTCCCCATATTTTTGGTAAGAAAAAATTGCAATCTGCGTTTATTGATTGGTTTGCGCAAAATATGCTGCGTTTACAAACCATGAGAATTCATTTCTGGTGTTTTTTAAATTTTTTTTTTTATCTGGTAATGGTGTTCTACAATTCTTATCAGGACTTTGATATTGGGGCGGACATGTCGGACATTTTTGACACTTTTTGGGACCAAAGACATTTATCCAGCAATCAGAAATTTAAATATCCACTGATTACTGTATAAATGTCATTGGCAGTGAAGGGGTTAAGCTGCAGGTGGAGATCTAGGGGTTAACTATGTGTCCCTAGGCGTGTTCTAACTGTGAGGGGACTGGGCTACTATGGGCATACAAGATCTAACTAATCCCAGTGACAGGGATCAGTAGATCTTACATGGCCACTGACAGAGCGGGAAACCGCCGTGTTTACATTGGCGGTTCCCCGTTCTTTCTCTCTGGCAGGTCAGCACGAGCCGTGGGCACACTCCTGCAGAGTGCGGCGGGCAGGAGAGAGTGCCACTGCCTGCTAGCTGCGCACGCGTGAGCTGCTTCTTATATACGGCGATTCGCGGGACAGCGCTACTCTGCGGCAGTAAATATACTGCGCACGGTCGGGAACTGGTTAAAGAAAGTTATAAGCAAAAATGTGCTGCGCTAGCAATCATATAAATAATAATGATTATTAGAGTAGAGTGAACTTGGTCATTGCAGGGTCATTACCCTTACTGTATTACGCTATTGGAGCCTTTTTCTTTTATGTACTATCCCGCATTCCAGTATGGAGATAAGATTGCCTGTGACCGAGACACAACAGTAGGGGTCTGGATACACCCTGGCGGCGCGTTCTTATATGGATATAAAAAAGGCTCCTTCCGGTCTCCTGTAATAAGAGACCATCTTTCTTTGGTACGCGCAATCACAGCGTGGTGGTGGGATTTTTTTCACAATGCTTCCCAAAGCACGGTGGCACTAAGAGGATTTGCGTATTATTTGCACCTTACTATATACCTACTTTCAAGATATGAATGAGGACTGTTTTCTATTAATTCATCTTTGGACTTTTTATTACTTTTCAAATGCACTATTGTTTTAGTAGTGGGTCTCTGCAATGACCAAGTTTACTCTACTCTAATAATCATTATTTATATGATTGCTAGCGCAGCACATTTTTGCTTATGATCTATTTTGTGTTTATATCTCACTCATAGCGCTGCAGCTTTATACAGATATCACATTTTTATTTACTCTTACCCTCAATGAGCGCAGTACCATTTTCCTTTGTATATACAGTTAAAGAAAGTTGCCTGCACGCTGACTATTTTCTTCACGAAAGTTGATCCCCACGAGCTAATTTCCCATAATATGTAATCCATCTATGATTAAGGACTGGACAACTCTCACAGTACTGTTTGTATCTGAGGATCTAAATTGAATGTTATGAAATATATCTAACCAGATATCTTGGTTCCTAAACAGGTTATTTCCCTGGTTAGGACCAATCACAACACCCTGTACCATGTGATTACCTGTAGCCAATCACAGATTACTAGTATCCAGAACTGTCATGAACTTAACCCTTTTGATAGCAGTAACTGTCACAGGTCCTCTTTTTGGAGAGATCTGGAGTCTATTAGACCTCATATCTCTCCTCTGGCCTCCAAAGCATCTGATCAAGCTGAGATCAGCTACTTTCACAAGGTGGTAATGGCTTGTTTACATCAAACCGAACACGGAAGTGACTAAATCCTCATCACTTCCGGCTTCTGATGTAACCCAGTGGGAGGAATAACATCAGTTCCTCTTACTGTGTCCAGGGAAGCAGATGCTGCTGGTCTCATCATTACCATGCTCCCGTATGGGACTTAAGAACCCGGTAAAGGCCTGCCTTTAAAAGTAATCCGTTGATGTGTAGCTGCTTGTATTACTTTTACCATGTGCAGAATTGCCTGCCGTAAAAAAGGTACCAGGATCATGGTTGTAGCCTTAACCATGATCCTGATATAACCATCTCAATACGAGGCCGTATATATAGCTATGGTGGGATTACAAGCAGTACAAAGCAGTTGAGAGCCTTCAGGTCCAGGATCGGCCGGACGCCATCCTTCTTTGGGACCACAAACAGGTTGGAGTAAAACCCTTGGAAATGTTCCGCATGCAGAACGGGGACCACCACCCCTTGACGAAGTCGGTCCTGCACCGCCCCTAACAGGGCCTGCCGCCTGCCCGCGGGTAGTTGCAAATTGGAGGCAAAGAACCTGTCCGGAGGACGGGAATGAAATTCTATTCTGTACCCTGACGAGATCACCTCATGCACCCAGCGGTCCGAAATGCGGGAACTCCACCGGTCCGCAAACAACAGGAGACGTCCCCCCACCCGAAGGATGGGCGGGGGCATTCCTTCATGCGGAGGAGGACTTGTCCTCCAGCTTGTCGTGCTTACACTGCCAGGGATGCTTCTGTCCACCCGCGAGGGCCTTGGCAGGCTGCGAGCCCTTGCCCGAAGAGCGGATGGGACAAAAAAAAGCTGCTTATGGGCCGTAAAGGAGGGACCCTGTCTACAACGGGGCTCCTTACTCTTCCTTGTCTCCGGTAGAAAGGTGCTCTTCACTCCCATGAGATCCTTGATAATCTCGTCCCAGGAGGATCCAAAGAGCCGCCCACCCTGAAAAGGCAAGTCCGCCAGGGCCTTCTTAGATGTTTGGTCTGCCGACCAACATTTTAGCCAAAGCAAACGGAACCACAGAAGACACAGATAATTTGGAGATCAGGGGGGCTGCGTCCAGGGCTGCATCACAGATACTTAAGCCCTTGTACAAGCTGTTCAGCGAGTTCCACGCATGCAGGGGGAACCTTTGCATTGCTCATTTCGCGGTGCAACAGTTTTGCCCATTCGGTGAGCGTTTGCGACACCAAAGCAGAGGCCACAACAGGCCACATGGCTGACCCTGCCAGAACAAACATGGATCTGACGACGGCCTCGGCCTTCCTGTCAGCCGGGTCTTTTTTTTTTAACCAATGAAGAGTTTTTATTGAATGTTTCACAATCCAGACAAACATAAAATGGCATCTGCACAGTCCACAATTGCATTACATCGTACAAAGCATAACCATCTCCACACCATACCTTGCAACTTTACACCATAGGCAAGCCCAGCAATCTGTCCATAATCAAGTCCTCCGGGGCTAGCCCCGGTACATCAAGCCATTTTCTCCATATTTTTTCAAATTTAGAGGTGCACCCCCTATGCTGATAGATCATTTTTTCCATTCTCAGGGTGTTACCCACTGTCGCTATCCATTCTCCGACTGTCGGGGGGGACTCAGACTTCCAGTGCAACATAATCAGTTTGCGGGCCAGGAAAAGAGTTCTAGTAAGAGCCACACAGGTCTGGCTCTCCCAGTCGAACTCATCCAAGAGATTTAATAGGCACTGTCTAGGATCTAAGGGCACCGACACCTGAAACACCCGGTTCAGAGTGTCCACAACCCCACTCCAGTATACATGAAGCTTGGGGCAACGCCACAACATATGTATCAGGTCCCCGTGGTCTCTTTTGCATCTAGTACAAGTCGGGGCGGGCAACAGTCCCATACCATGTAGTCTGTGGGGGGTGTAGTAAACCCGCAGAAGTATGTATAGTTAAGTCAGTCTTTGTGTTACATTTAGGGAGCATCTTGTCACCCCCTGTAGCTGTCTCTTAT
>BLSH010127322.1:81002-95170 GCA_018402905.1 Glandirana rugosa | reverse complement strand
ATTTCGATCGCGCGTTTTTGGGGTGACGTTTTTGTGGGTTTGTATATAGCTTGGTTCAAAGCTATTCAATTTAAGGTCATTACAGAGGACAATGGGACACAGAAAAGCCTCCTCACAGTATGAGGAGCTGTAAAAATGTGGAATAGACTCCATCGGGAACTAGTTCTAACCAGCTCAGCTGTTTGTTTATTGAAAGGTGAATGCATTCCTAAATACACAGCAAACAACATATAGGCCTCATGCACACCGGGCGTTAAAAAAAAGTTAGTGACTTTTTTCAGCTTTTTTGGGTGTTTTTGCAGTGGGGTTTTTGCGCGCTAGCTTTAAGCCTTGTTTCTCATGTCTCTATTCAAATCAATAGTTCCCTATGGCCCATTGATTTGAATAGAAGTCACACCAGAAGTCGGATCGTGTTGCGACTTGAGTGCTGAGGATCTTGAAGGGGAACCCCCGCAAAAATGAAAAAAAAAATTGCGTAGGTCCCCCCCCCCCAAAGACGATACCAGACCCTTTGTTCTGTTATGGTTTTAAAGGGGAACACCGCCCCCCCCCCCCTGGACCATACCAGGCCACTTGCCCTCAAAATGGGGTGGGTGCTTTTGGGCAGGGGGGGCACTGCGCCCCCCACCCCAAAGCACCTTGCCACCATGTTGATGGGGACAAGGGCCTCTGCCCAATAACCCTGGCCGGTGGTTGTCGAAGTCTGCGGGCGGGGGGACTTATCAGAATCTGGAATGCCCCTACAACAAGAGGGCCCCCAGATTCCTGCCCCCCCCACCCTGTGTGAATGAGTATGGGGTACATTGTACCCCTACCCATTCACCTGTAAAAAAAAAAAACCCCACACTACGCAGCTTTTTAAAAGTATTTTATTAAATCAGCTCCGGCGTCTTTTCCCTCTGATTTCTTCTCCCCTCTCCGGCGTCTCCTTTCTTCTCAGGGGTCTTCTTTCTTCAGCCGGGTCTTCTGCTCTTTTGCGTTGTCTTCTGTCTTCTCCTTCTGTTCTTCTTCCCATGTTGACACAACGCGATCTCCCGGACTAAAGCCATGTCCGCGGTCTGCATTGACTTAAATTGACCTGTGGCGGGGCCACCGGATGACGCCATATGGAGATCCCGCCCCCTTATGACAGCACCGCCTGGGGCATGATGGGGTGGTGACGTCATAAGGGGGGCCTCCAGATGACGTCACACGGTGGCCCCACCCCTTTTCACTATATGTCAATGCAGAGCACGGACACGGCATTAGTCGAGGAGATTGTGTCGTGTCAACATGGGAAGAAGAACAGAAGGACAAGACAGAAGAAAGAAGACCCCGCAAAAGAGCAGAAGAAAGAACACGCCAGAGAGAGGAGAAGAAATCATAGGGAAAAGACGCTGGAGCTGATATAATAAAAAACTTTAAAAAGCTGTGTAGTGTTTTTGTTTTTTACACTTTTTTTGGTGAATGGGCAGGCTTACAATGTACCCCATACTCATTCACATAGGGTGGGGGGCCGGCGTCTGGCATCTTGTTAAAGAGGGCTTCCAGATTCCGATAAGCCCCTGCCCACCGACCCCGACAACCACCGGCCAGGGTTGTGAGGAAGAGGCCCTTGTCCCCATCAACATGGGGGCAAGGTGATTTGGGGTGGGGGGGCGCAGTGCCAAAGCAAAGCACCCACCCCACCATGTTGAGGGCATGTGGCCTGGGATGGTCCAGGAGGAGGAGGGGCGCTCGCTCGTCCCCCTTTCCTGGCCTGCCAGGCTGCATGCTCGGATAAGGGTCTGGTATGGATTTTGGGGGGGAACTTCACACCATTTTTTTTTTTTTTTAATTGGTACGGGGTTCCCTTTAAAATCCATATCAGATTGGTATGCTCAAATTTTTTTTGTGGGGGTTCCCCTTCAAGATCCTCAGCACACAAGTCGCACCGCAAGTTGGATCATCATGATGCGAATTCTATTCAAATCAATGGACTCCCATAGGGAACCACTGATTTTGAATAGAGACAAATGCCTGATGAAGTTTAACGCTGTGTATACAACGTTAAGCCGCGTTTTTCAGCATTAGAGCGTTTTTACAGCTGAAAAACGTCTCTCAGAAGCAACTAGTCTTGGGGTTTTTTTACAGCTCAAAAACACCCCAGCTAAAAACAGTTGATAACAGCCTATATGTGCATGAACACATAGGATAACATGATGGGGAGTTTATTGACTGCAGAAAAAAACGCCTGCAGCTAAAAACAGCAGCTGTAAAAACGTCCTGTGTGCATGAGGCCTTACAGATAATAATACAAGAGCATGTCGATCCAGGGAATATCTGATCGCTTTATGGGGGAAAAAAAAAAAATTCCGTTTGAGCAAATTGGATCAAGCGTTGGGTGTTTTTACCTTCCTGTGGATCAACTCTGGGTATAGTTTTTTTTTTTTTTTTCAAATATAATGTTTATTTAAATTTAAAGAAGGCAAAAAGGTGAAGTCAGGTACATCATATGAAACGTACAAATTTCAGGGTCAAACAATATACATAAACAGTATACATCGCATATCATATCATTTATGTCTCTTAGGGGGATCGAAAACAGTTTTCAATAAGTAATTGAGATGAGGGTTTGAGTTGTCCCCTTCCTTCTATTTTATGATTACAGGAAACAAATTAAGAAGAGAGAAATAGGGGAGGAGCTGACAGAGAAGTAGGTAGAGGAAGAGAGGACGGGGAAGGGAGGGGAGGCGTCGGATCCCAGGTGTCCCACTATAGCACTATATATACACACGTTTACATTCCCTTCATGTACTGAATAGGGATAGTCCCTCGTCAGATAGAACAAACATGCTCCATAATCTCCACGTCTTGGAGTATTTCTCATGCTTATTTTGTGCTGACAGGATTAGGTCTTCCATTTTGTTGATTTACTCTATTTTACGCATCCAGCCGCCAACACTAGGGGGCGTCTTCTTCTTCCACAAAGCAGGTATGCATGATTTAGCCGCATTCCGTAAATGGCGCACTATAGATTTGCGGTAAACTTTTGTTGGAATAGTGGAGACATGCAGCAAAAAGAAAGCTGGGGCATCCGGGATAATGTGTTCCGTAAATGTTTGTGTTACGGTGCGCACCATATTCCAGAAATTTGTTAGTTTAGGGCAGGACCAGAAGATATGAAGCAACGTGCCCTTCTCCGTCTGGCATCTCCAGCAACGGTCTGAAGTCTCAGGGTAACAAATATTCAGTCTCTGAGGTGTATAGTACCATCTAGTAAGGATTTTATAATTGGTTTCCTGGAGTTTAGTACAAATAAAAGATTTTAGTGAAAACTGTAGGATTTTTGTTGCTGAGAGGGTGTGAAGGTGCAGTGCAGATCTGCTTCCCACTTTCGCAGAAATAGAAGATGTGGCTGTTCTGTTGGTGTGTTGACCAAGGCGTATGTCTTGGTCAATACTTGAGTCAATTGACCCTCCTCCGAGTACTATTCCTCGAAAGTTGTCAAGTCACGAGTGTAACGTCGCGGGTCAGGGATGGAGTGTAAAAAATGGTGCAGTTTTATTGCGTCCCAAAAGGGGATCTGGTATTGGCCAGGGTTCTCAGTCAGTGTGGATAAGGAAGGCCATAGGCCCACCTCTACGTAATGGTAGGCACGGGTCCGTCCTTCTTGTATAAGGGTCTGAAAAGGGGTCCTCCCCATTCCTGATGGGAACGCCGGGTTACATATAATAGGAAAATAGCAGAGAATCTCGCTTAGAGAGAGACATAGGGAAGACGGTTTGTTGGCATAACCGTAGTGTGGTGCCTATTGAGGGGTGTGTTTTCAATTCAGGTGTTAATTTTTCGTAGCACCACAGGGCGCCTTGTAGGGGAGTGTTGGATTGTGCCTGCTCTATTTGCGTCCATATTTTATTCGCTGTATGTCTCCCCCAGTCGATAAGTCTGCCTAAGTTCACTGCTAAATAGTATTTACGTATATGAGGTAAGACTAGTCCCCCAAAGTGTTTAGGTAACGTCAAGAGTCGCCTGGCAAGGCGCAGTCTCGACTGCCCAAACGAATTTCACGAAAAAGGCATGAACTCGTTTAAAATAATCAACGGAAATACGCATCGGTAAGGCCTGAAATAAATATAAACATTTCGAGAGTATGCTCATCTTCAGCATTGGGTATAGTTTTTTGTATATGGATGTTTTTACTAAGTCTGTTCATTTTTTTTTTTTTTTTAGTTTTCCTGTTGGTTGAACTAATTGCACTTGTGGCACTTTTTAAATCTGACAAACTGTAAACTCTAAAATTGAGTAAGATCACTCTGCAACATCTAGGTTTTATTGTTTTAAAGGCTATGTTCACCTTTTGAAAAATCAAAAACATAAATGCACATTTTTTGCAGGTAAAACAATGTACATTAACCTCTTGCCGACCAGCCGCCGTCATTATACAACGGCAGGTTGGCACGTTTCCGCGAATCTCCATAGCTGTACATCGGCTCGGGAACAGGCTTTTGTGGGGGCGCACACGCTCCCACTGGCCAGTGGGGGAGCCAATCAGCGGGTGGGGTGGACTTGAAGTCCACCGGCCACCTGCGTTCGGTCCCCACAGTGACAGAACGGGGATCTGCTTGTGTAAACAAGGGAGATCTCCGTTCTGACAGGGGTGATCACACAGATCCTGTCTTTCTGCTATGCAGGAAGACGGATCTGTGTGTTTTCCCAGGCAGCCCATCCCCCATACAGTTAGAACACACAATGCGGGAACACATTTAACCACTTGATCACCCTTAGTGTTAACCCCTTCCCTGCCAGTGTCAGTACAATAACAGTGCATATTTTTAGCACTGATTACTGTAATAATGTCACTGGTTCCCCAAAACGTATCAAAAATGTCAGGTGTCTGTTCTATCTGCTGCAATGTCGCAGTCCCACTAAAAATCACTGATTGCCGCCATTGCTAATAAAAAAAAAATAAAAAAACAAAAGTGTCATAAATCTATTCCCTATTTTGTAGACCCTATAGCTTTTGTGCAAACCAATAAACGCTTATTGCGACTTTATTTTTTTTACCAAAAATATGTGGATATGAGGATTACATAGTGGCCTAAACTGATGAAGACATTTTGTGTTTTTACATTTTTTTGGAAATGTATTATAGCAAAAAGTAAAAAATGAGTTTTGGGTTTTTTTTTTTCAAAATTGTCGCTCTTTTTTTGTTTATAGCGCAAAAAATAAAAAGCGCAGAGGTGATCAAATACCACCAAAAGAAAGCTCTATTTGTGGGGAAAAAAAGACATACATTTTGTTTGGGTCCAACGCTGCATGATCGCTCAATTGTCAGTTAAAGCGATGCAATGCTATATCGCAAAAAAAGGTCTGGTCATTAAGGGGGAAATCCTTCCGGTCCTTAAAGCGGAGGTCTGCCTGAAACAAAAAAAAAATGAGTGGGGGAGGAATCCAACCAGCAGAAGTTCCACTTTTGGGTGAAACTCTGCTTTAAGTGGTTAATAATTTTTTTCTCAGGAGCCTGCAGATCACGTGTGCAATCTCAGGCTAATCCTTCACAGGAAACTGTAAAAGAATGATGCTGCCCTGTGGGCGGAGCCCTGAATGGCTGCCCTGTTTTTAAATTGTGACAGTTGGTGGAAGATGATCCCCTGCCTGCTGTCACAGGGAGGGGTGCAGATGCTAGAATGTATTACATGTTCCACCCTAAAAACAGAGAACCTGTTCCAAAGGTGAACTTATCCTATAACGGCCAGCTCTTCTACATCCTAGGCCAGCTCTCTGCCCAAGGGAAAAAAGGTGAAGCAGGAAGTAAAGAGGTTGTCTAATTATGCAACGTTTAAAATATATTTAAATCAGAATTTTGAAATTTTTGGCAGGTAAAACAGTAAAAAAAATATATAGATCAACTGTAAATTTAATTGTTTTCAAAGTCTTGACTTATTTTGCCAAAATTGACCTTCAGATTTTAGGTTTGAGGTAGAAGTATCGGCCTTAATTGTTTCATGCAGTTGGGACACAATGGATTAACAGTGGGACACAATGGACTGGTTGTGTGACCCTCAACATCTAAAGCTTGGCCACTGTTTAGACCCACGGTCCGGTTCTACAAGTTAAATAATGGATAACCGTGTTCTATTTCATCAACTATTAGATCATAAAGCAAATTGCAATCAACTCTGTCCTGGTTGAAGAGATTATGTGATGGTATAAAAAAATTTGGTAGGCATGCATCTTCAAGACAAGACAGAAAAAACTGTATGTATCTGTTAAAGCAGATATCTAGATCTTCTAGTTTCCATTCTTCATCTCTAGGATGTTTTGCACATAGGTGAAGCAAGGCAGTCTTTGCATAATATGAACAGAACTTATCCAGCTTTTTTCCCCGTCTTCCATCATTTTTAAGCAGTTCTAGTAAATGTTTCAGCAGTTTAAGGCATTGTTTCCTGTCAAAGTATAATGAATAAAGCAAAAGGGAGAATGAGTTGATTTTTTTTATAACTCTAATAAAAAGTAAGTCAGCTGAAAAGTGATATTTGTGTTATAGGGAATGATTCTGGTCTTTTTGAGTGAGGGATCCAGTGCGTTCCTCACCACAACCGTTTGTTGCCGGTCTTCAGGTCCCCAGCTTTGGCATGTTTACTTTGGGAAGCTGGCTGTGACAGCTTGCGGCTTCACAGTAGGCTTCCCATTGCCACAGTGATCCAACCAGAAGAGGGAGAGGGTACCTGTCAACACCAAAAAAAAAAAAGAGTGCCAAAACTTAAAGGGGAAGGGGGGGGGGGCAGACAAGTGGAACTTCCCCTTTTTGGTGACTTATACACAACCTGTGAATGACTGGTGTCTATAACTTTTACCCAAAACTATATTTGTACCCTAAAACAAAAAGAATTTGGTATAGTACTACTATATAATGGTGTTTTAACAGAGACCATTCTAATCTCCCTTTTGTAATGTAATTCTGTGGTCGAACTTGGTGCCATGAAGTCAGGATAGGTTCTAATTGTTTGAGTTACATTACCAAAGGTGTAATTATTTTCAAATTGCCAGGGTAAAAAGGTTAAAATGACATTAACTAACCACTCACCGCCTTTTTTACTGCAGCAGGACGGCCCCGCTGTGCCAGAACATGTACATGGACGTGATCCGTCATTTCCAGATAGGGGGCAGGCACCAACCCAGTCTGTGCTGTCATTTGTTATAGCACAAGTCGGTTAGCAGGTCCAAGCCAATGATTTATGGCTGGGGCCTGCTGATAGGCTTAGCGAATGAAAGGGCTCTGTACAGGGAGCAGAGATGTGCCCGTTTCTTTTTTTTTTTTTTACACATTACACAGTTTAGACACACAGTTAACCCTTTGATTGCCCCAAAATGTTAACCTCTTCCCAGCCAGTGTCATTAGTACCGTGACAGTGTATAGTATTATTACTGTATTAGTGTCACTGTTGATGTCAGTGTCAGGTCCCATGCAGTGCCCGTTTCAGATTGCCCGCCCCATCAGTCTCACTATTGCTGATCACCACCATTACTAGTATAAAAATAAATACATAAACATTCCAGTATATATACCACAGTTTGTATACACTATAATTTTCACACAAACCAATCAATATACACTTTTTGGATTTTTTTTTTTTTCTTTTTACGAAAGACATGTAGCAGAATATAGCTTAACCTAAATTCACGAAGAAATTCGATTTTTTTTTTTCCCCAATTGGATATGTTTTATAGCTGACTGTGCAATAGCCAGTTAAAGTAGTGCAGGGCCGAGTAGCAAAACATGACCTGGTCATGAAGGGGGTAAAACCTTCTGGAGCTGAAGTGGATAATTAGAAATGCAGAAGCTGCTTGGATGAACAGCAAAGTCTCCAACATTACAGAGCAAGTCCATTTGAATATGACTAACAACTACTCAATATGTCTTTAGCCAAAGATTTATTATTTTTTACTTTTAGATAGAATGGGAAGGATTAGACAGAGACACCAATCTGAAGGGAGATCTTCAAACTATGCAATGTTCTGCTTGTAATAATCTGTACATTAACCATACAGGTGTAAGTGAGCCCCGTAAGTAGAAAAACAGTAATTCTGACTTACCTGTAAACTCTGTCTTGAAGTACAGATCAGGACAAAGTCATGTATTTATAGACCACAGTTATATGCACGCTACCTTTAGGTGATAGGAAACTGGCAAAAAAACTTGCTAGGGTCACCCTTAATGCCCCACTTACTCAGTGAAACTCAAGTGTTTTGTGCAAGTAATAAGGAGTGACCATAGAAAACAGAGAGGAGGGGCCTGTGTTCTGTACTGCACTCCCAAGACCAGGACTATTCAGGTACTGCAAGTCAAAATTCTCAATATCTTAACTATACAGTACAGGATATATGGCTTGTATTCATAGACTATATGACATCCTAAAGCAATAAACGGAGGATGGGCAACAACATAATAAACACAACAGCCCCACAAAAATTAGTTAAGGAAATGGAAAACCCAGGTGACCGCTTGAAGCACCTTGCGGCGAAAGCTGACGTCAGCAGAGGCCTGAACATCCACCTGGTAAAACATGAAGAACATGTGAGCAGAGGGCCAGGTGGTGAGTTTGCAAATCTGGGATAGAGATGCTTGAGGCTGGAAAGCCAAAAGATACACAGAAGAGACCTTGTGGAATGAGCTCTCATAGGAAAAGGAGGATCCTGACAACATCCAGGCAGTGTAGGGAAATTTCCCTAGTGGATATTTGGTACAGGACACAGGGAATAAGGGGCAATATCCTTACAAAGTGGAAAGGAGAAACCACCTTGGCTAGAATAGAAGGTATTGGCCTCAAGACCACCTTGTCCCTGTGCAATACAAAAAAAGGCTCTTTACAAGAATCGCCTGCCAGCTCTGAAACATGCCTAACAGATATAATGGCCACCAAAAATGTTATGTGTGTGGTCTTTTAATGGGATATAGCTAATTGGTCAAGTAAAAAGATCACTAGGTTCAGATCCCAAGGTGACACAGGGGGCCTAATTGGGGGATTTATATGAGCAACTCTGTAAATAAAAGTCCATATTAGGGACTGTGAAGATAGAGGTTTTTGGAAGAGAATGGGTATTTGCGGCCAGGCACTAGTCGAGAGCAGATTGCAGAAAGGCCGAAAGTATGAACAACAGTGTATTCCCTGGATCTCTGCTACCTGTCCTTTCACCGGGCAAAGTGATGGTAGATGACAGATTCTGCACAAGGTAGATTTTCTCTCAATGAGTAAGGTGGTAATAACAGAGTCAGAAATATCCCTATCCTTCAGGGCCTGGGTTTCAACAGATATGCCTTTAAAGCCAGTGACTGAGAGGGGGCCTTGCACCAGCAAGTCTGGTCTGTTTAAAACAGACCAAGGCTTGTTCTCCAGGAGTCTGAGTACGTCTGTATACTACATTCTTCTGGACCAATTTGGTGCAATAAGGATCACTAGAGCCCTTTCTACTTCTATCTTGCACAGCAGTCAAGGAAGAATCTTTGTCAGAGGTAGGGTATACATGAGAATGAATGGAATCCAAGGAATCACAAGGGCATCTACCTCAAAATGCCAGAAGAGGGTTCCTTGTTCTGGCTACAAATCTGTCCAGCTTGTTGTTGAACGTGGAAGATGTAATGTCCACATCTGGTTTCCCCCACCTTTGACAGACATCCTGGAAATTCTCAGGGTGCAGAGACCACTTCCCCAGGTCTAGGCATTGATAGCTAAGGAAATCTGCTTGGGGAATTGTCCACACCAGGGAAATGGACGATGAAGAGAGCTGGAATATGAATTTCCACTCAGGAGTGTATCAAGTGTGTGTCTCTTGGGGAAGCTGGACTTCTGGTGCCCCTCTGATGGTTTACATAGGCTACTGCTGTGGAATTGTCCGACTGCACCCTGACTAGGTGACCTTGCAGAAGGGGGGTCCAATGTTGTAAAGCTAATTTGATGGCTCTCAGTTCCGGAATGTTGATGGGAAGTCTTGGCTCCTCTGAGTACCTCAGTAAGTTGTAGACCCCCTCACCCTAGCCTGTGAAGCTGGAATCCAATGTCACCACCATCCAGGTCATGGGAAGAAATGACTTTCCAAACAACCATGCCAAGGAGAGATTTCTCTGGATGGATAGATGCATAGGGCGATCCAGAGAGTGGATCAGTTTGTTCGATCGCGTGAAGATAATGAGCTGAAGTAGCCTGGAGTGAAACTGGGCAAAGGGAAAAGCCTCAAAGGAGGCTACTATTAGGCCCAGAACACTCATACAGAAGCAAACTGAGGGTGCATATATGGGCCCTTTAAAGAAGCTTTTTTTTTTTTTTCAGGAGGAAGGAAAATTATGGTTTGGACTGTGTCCAAGATTTGACCAAGGTACTTCAAACCGTGCGAGGGCTGGAAGGCAGACTCTGGAAAGATGATTAACCAGAGAAGATTTGAATGAATCCTTTCAAAGTTAGCAGATAAAGTTGTGGTGTCCTTCAGCAGAAGATTGTCCAAGTATCCTGTGACATTAATCCCCTTGGTCCACAGCAGAGCAAGAAGTAGGGCAAGCAACTTGTGAATACTTGAGGTGCAGAGGAAAGCCTAAATGGTGGTGTTACAAATGGAAGTGTTGGTCTTCCATAGCAAAATGTGGAAAGCATTGATCTGAGGGAAAGATTGGGATGAATGGATAAGCATTTTGTTATGTCTACTGATATCAGAAATCCCCCTTGTCTGATAAAAGCAATGACAGATCTTGTAGATTCCATATGCAATTTTGGTACAAAAACAAAAATGTGTAGAGATTGTAAGTCCAATATGCAGTAGATACCTCCATTGGTTTTTAGGGAACTGTGACTAGGTTTGAAGAAAAACTGAAAAACCTTGGAACCTTTCCACTGAGAAACTGGTACAACCACTCCTTGTGACTGAATTTGGCACAAAGTGCCCAGTAAATCTGCAGATGGGAGGGCAGGAAGCAAAGAAGGGGCAGTGATAGAAATTCTCTTTTGTACTCCCTGAAATGGCAGATCAGGCCCAGAGGACTGGGACTAATGCCAATAGATGTCCCCTCACTCTGAGAAGTGTGGGCGCCCCTTCATTTTGAGGAGGACCTCTGGGCAGGCTTGGTACTAGGCCTTTGTTTTGAGGTTGATGCCTGAGCAGAGCGAAAAAGGAAAAAGTATGCACACCTTTGCCTCAATGACTTCCTAGTTTAATTTATTAAAGTGTGTCAACAAGCATGTGTGTAAGGTGCCTCTTAGAAGAATATGTCCTGCACATATTCTAGAGACTTGGTGAAGTATACAGATGCCTGGTCCCATGCGGCTCGCAGGCTGTTGGGCACCAGTTTGGCAGTAGGGTGCCAGGCACTGGAACACTGTTCCAGCACCCGACACTAAAAGGAAAACTATACTGCGGGTGGTTATCTCCACCCACAGTACAATTAAAATAACAGACGTCTTAGAGCGAGAGTGTGTGGGAGCCTATGATCTGGTAAGTGATTACCAATGGGGTAGGGGAGGGGCATTCATTTTCACTGCCATGACCGTGAAGTTTTAAAGTGTTTAAATATGCAGTAAATGCTGGATGAACCATGGTCACTTATCTGCCGTGGCACTGCCCCAAATTACATATTTACTGGGTGGAAATTGTACACACCCTTATTAAGGTGTTTCAGGTGTCAATCAAGTTAGACCCTAAACAATGTGTACTGGGAATTCTAGATGCTCTACAACTGCAAACTTACCCGACAGGCAATTAATAGGACTCTGTTTAAGCTTGTAAGCTGATTGTAGTGCACTGTAAATCTGCAGACCCGCCCACACATGAGAATGGCTAAAACACATGGGAAGAATGCTCTTAGATTGGAAAAATGTATTTACCAACATAGAGGGTGCCTGGGAAAATTTGAGATGCTATGGGTTCCATGACTTGATACGCCAGGTCTTAGTCCACATGACTTGGTTATAGGCAGGATTCTTTAAAAGTTACTGTTCCGGGAGTGATCGGTACTGCATCATTGTACTCTTGCTATGTCCTTACTTCAGCCTAACATGTGTGAACAACGTTATACATTTACCAAGGACTGTTATATCACTGTACTATAAATTATAAATATTTTGTGTACTGCTTACTTGCGTTCCCATTATTGTACATTACTTGCTCTGGAAATGAACATTTTCTTTTATAAAATCTTCTGATTTTTAAAAAGACAGGTTCATGTTCTCTAATCATTTGTCTTGCACAGTTAGCATTAGTCTGGAAAATACACATGGCAGCATTTCCAGGCTGCAGGGCTGAAGCTGCAAGGGCAAAGGAAGCCTTTAATGAAAAAGGCTACCTGCAGGGCAATATTATAATGTGCTAGTATACTAGCACGTTATAAAATATCTTAGAATGAAGTCCTCCAGTGGCGCGCTGTCACCGCTGACAGGGCTTCTATCTTCACCTGGTCTTCCTTTCGGGTTTGCATCCTCTAGCTGTATGAATGGCTGGGACTGCGATGACGTCACTCCTCTGCATGTGCATGGGAGGCCTGGCCACGGCACGGAGCTCTGAAGGTACAACAAAGGTATGCCGTCCCTTCAGAGCGCATTCGCCAGTAATGTCACTGGCTGCATCCCGTGTGTAAACAGAGCAAGTTTAGGAGATATTCACTATACCTACAGGTAAGGCTGGCCTACAGGTAAACCTATAATAAGGCTTAGGCTGGCCATACATGTTCAATCCTCTTGTACAATTTTCCTTTAGATTTACCAAAAACCATGTAATATGAGGTAAAAACTAAACAACTTGTATCCAATTACGCAGGCCCTTGCACTACATAGGTTAAGGCAAATCTACAAGAAAATTGAACATGTATGGCCAGCCTAAGCCTTATTATAGGTTTACCTGTAGGTAGAAGTGCAAAATGGGACTTTACTACCACTTTAACCCTTTCGTCGTACGGACCTAACGTCAGGGGATATTGTCACACAAAACAAGGGGCTGCAGCCACCGTTACTCTGTGTGAAACTGACAGGCAGCCTCCTGCCTGTCAGGTGAGAGCGTTTGGGCGGCGCCGCTGCCGCCCAATTGCTCTCACACACCCCCGGTAACGGAGCCCCCCCCCACCGTGCGCGCTCCCGCCCTACTTACTGGGCTCCACTTGCCCATCGGCGGGCCCGGGATGTCCATGGTGAGTGGCGGCGGCTGGAGGGGAAGGAGAACGCATATCTGCTCTCCTCCCCTTCTTTCATTGACCCGGAAAGAGATGTCTCTGACGTCACTTCCAGGTCACGTCCTCTGTGTCCCCGGCTCGCTTTGCAGGGAACGGATGTTTTGCAATGCGAAGTACAGGGGCAACATTGGGGGTCTTTTAGACCCTGCATGTCTCAATAAAGAGAACCTGTCACCAAAAATCATCACATAGGGGACAAAAAGATGAAAAAAAAAAAGTAAAGTAAAAAAAATAATTTTTTTTTTCAAAAAGTAGTTACACACAAACCCATAAAATCTCCCCCCCAAAAAATTGAGGCCACCTCCACATATACACACATACGAACGTAAACGCATGCGTCGGGGCGCCTACGCGTGAAAACGTTGATTGTGATACACATTGCATATCGCCGCGTACACCAGAGTGAGAGCAATAATTCTAACACAAGACCACCTCCATAACACTAAACTGATACCTATAGGCGGCTTCTGAAGCGTCACCTATAGAAAGTATAAGGTAAATTTAAGGTTTGGTTTGTTAGGTATCTATTTACTCGGCACAACCTCATCTTTTACATTTTACCAAAAATTATTGCGTTTATTTGACCTACAATTCACGTTAGTGTGTTTTTACTGAAATTTTGCGTTTCCTAGACCTTTGCAGTAATATTATGTGACATAAAAAATTGGAACTTCCACTATTTTTTCTCTAGGGTGTCTGCTTTCAGAAATGATATAATGTTTGGGGGTTTTGTGTAATCTTCAGGCCAAAAAAAGGGATTTTATTAAAACTTACCGTAAAATCCTTTTCTCCGAGTTCACTGACAGACGCAGCTCCTTCATTGACTTCATGGGGTTTTATGTTCGTCCAACTAGGAGTTAACTAGGCAGGGAAAAGATCAGCTGGCCCCTCCCTTGGGGGCCGTCCTCTCTTCCTACATTAAACCCCCTCACAGCATAGCTCTCCAGTTCGTACACAAGCCGTACCAAAACAGAGCTCTTTCGTCTGTGGGATCTCTTTT
>BLSH010127322.1:64125-76226 GCA_018402905.1 Glandirana rugosa | reverse complement strand
TTTCACGTGACGTACTCCTAACTGGATTAGGACTTTCCGATAAGTGAGGAGAATTCGAAAAACGACTGTAAATAAGTTACCTTTTTTTTTTCTTTTGGTACTAATCATGTAGGACGGTAAAGTCACGAGTTACTTGTGGAAAGTGAATGATAACTCCAACATAGGAGGAAATTCCTAAGACAACTATTCTGTAAAACCTCGGGAAAATTGGGAAAAGCGACGGTCTCGGCAAAAACCGTGTGCAAATTTTTTATTAAAGAGGAATGCAAGTGACTGTCTGCGTCGAGGAAGTAACTGAAGTACCCCAAAATACAAGCAGGTTGATCCTCAATTGATCCGTCCCTTTTCAGGGGCCAGCTGATCTTTTCCCTGCCTAGTTAACTCCTAGTTGGACGAACATAAAACCCCATGAAGTCAATGAAGGAGCTGCGTCTGTCAGTGAACGTAAGGAGAAATTATTTTTTAAACGTGTGCCAAAAACGGCTCTGGCAGCGAAAAGGGTTAAAAGGGCTCCAAAATGTCTTATCAACAGAATCCTTAAAGGAGGATACAACCTCAATAGTAAGTGAAAGGTGTTCATTGAGCACTGAAATGGCAGGATGTACTAATCATGGTTTTCTTTTTTTTTTCCATTGAATAAATGTCAGCAAAAAGCTTAAGAGGAGTGAATAGCCTTTCAGGATTAGGTCAATCCTCATGCAGTGCACTTTTTCAATTTGTGCGTGGATGGGAAAGGTCTTTTTTTTATTTTGCCAGCCTCTTAGTGCTTGCTTTGGCTGTGGAGAAGCAGAGTAGTCAGCTCTGCATCAATCCATGGGGTTGATTTACTAAAACTGGAAAGTGCAAAATCTGGTGCAGCTCTGCATACATCAGCTTCCAGGTTTTCTGTTAAAGCGTAGCCTCCTTGACGGTATTCCCGAGTGTGGCTTGGGGTATGTTTTCACTGCAAATAGCGGTAACCCCGAGCCACACTCGGGATTGCATCCCTGGATCCAAGGCTGGGTTACTTACCTTGTCCCCTGGATCAAGCGATGTCCTCAACGGTGTCTGCGGGCTGTGTCCTCCGCCCGATGCCTCTGTGTGGCGGGCTCCATTCCCTGTGAGTGTGGCGTCGCATGGGGGCGGAGCCCGGTGGCAAATTCAAAAAGTGGAACAAAGTAAACATACAGTACGCTGTAATCTGTAAGATTACATTACTGTATCAAATAGTTTCACATCCCTTTTGTCCCTAGTGCCTTGTCCAGTGCCCTGCATGCACTTTTATATTATATATGCCATTCTTTCTGCCTGGAAACTTGAGAATGTCTATGGCATAAAAAAGCCTCCCTTTACATCAAAAGCGTTTTTTTTATCAGCTAGAAAACAGCAATAGTAAATAAGAATCACAGAATTGAGTGATACTGATTTTTGGGGAAATTTATCATCAGACACTGAAAGTGACGACAGCGACAATTCTGCAACTGAGCAAATTTCAGTGTTTTTTTTTACTAGATTACATTATTGAATACATTTTATTATTTTGATAATTATTTATAGTTATTATATTTTTTTTCATATATATTATAATTTAAGATTTCGTTATTGACTTGTCTTAAATGAGTTATTCCTAAGAATTACAGGCCTACAATATAAAATGCCAAATTTCTATGGAAAAAATATACCGCTTTGAGACGGAAAAATTTGACTTAATACCGCCAGGGAGGTTAAAGCAATTGTATGCCTAAACATAAAATAAATTTTAAAAAACCTGTAAGACGAAGGCATAATGAGCTAGTATGCACCGCATACTAGCTCATTATTTAATACTTACCTTAGATCGAAGCTCCCACAGAGCCGCCCGGTCACCGTGGAGGGAGCTGACATGTTCCCTTGGGAGTTTCTTCTGGGTTCGCGGCTCCGGCGACGTGACTCCTGCGCATGCACACGGGAGCCCTCCATTCTGGCACCAACCGCTGGACCTTCACTGCACATGCGCCACTGACGTCAGCGACTGCATGCAAGATGAATATCTCCTAAAGCGTACAGGTTTAGGACATATTCATTTTACCTACAGGTAAGCCTTATTATAGGCTTACCTGTAGGTAAAAATGACCAAACAGACTTTACAACCACTTTAACTGAACAAGCTGAAGTTAAAAGCTGATTGGCTACCATGCACAACTGCACCAGATTTTGCACTCACCGGTTTTACAAAATGTTTTAGTAAATCAACCTATGTGTCTAGAGTGGAGAGCATTTGTCAAAAAGTCACAAGGCTCCTAAAATGCAAGAATTGTAAAATCCTCTGCAGCATCTGCTACAATATCTGCACCTCCCCTTGCTTTTCTCTATTTTATCCTCAAAAAAGGTTGTAGGTTCCCATTCTGATTCTTGAACAGAGTGGTAGGGGAGGAGAGAGGAAGTGTAGCATTTTTGTTCCCTGCAAACCAAAGATTCTAAAAGTGCCAAAAGTTTTCAGACGTGGCAAAGAAATATGCTTTTAACAGACAGGCTGCATGATGTGCAACCGAGAGGAAGATAAAGTCGGAAGGAAGTGTCATCATAGGACATTGTTCCAGGACAAGGAAACAACTACAAGTATCCTGAGTGTTCTGAGTTTCCCCTAAGCCATCAAAAAAATGTGTGCTATTTGGCTCTTTTGTCTTAGCTCCCTTGAGCATGTGATCCACTGTTGCTTAAAGCGGAGTTCCGCTCAAAAGTGGAAGTTACGCTTTAAGGGCTCCTCGCCCCCTTACATGCCACATTTGGCATGTCTTTTTTTTTTGGAGGGGGGGAGCGGGTACTGCTCCCACTTCCGCTCGGGCCGCCTAGGCAACGCAAGCGGAAGTTCTCTCCCCCTCCCTCCTTGCAATCTTCTGAGACACATCACAGGTCCCAGAAGATTGCCCAGCCATTGAGGAGGCGCAGAACGACTCGCACATGCTCAGTGCGCACCTGGCGGTGAAGCCGCAAGCTGTCACAGCTGGGTGCCCACACTTGCGATGCCGGCTGGATCGTGGGACAAGTGAGTGTGTGTTTATGAAAAGTCAGCAGGTACAAAAAGTGTAGCTGCAGACTTTTAATAAACACAAAACTGAGTGGAACTCCACTTTATGTGAGGGGATCCGATAGGAGTTTGCATGTCTGAAATGCAGAAACCGCTATAACCAAGGTGCTGACCCAGTTCCTGTGGCTGTGTCTCTGTAGCAAAAGGCAGCAGGAAGCAAACGTGCTGTGCGCATTTTTGTTAAATTTGGCAGGCAAAAGTGCATCAGCTGAGAGACGTGTGGCCACTACGTCATCATCCTCAGACCAGAGGGGAAAAAATAGATATTGCACCGATTTGCCATATTTACAACAGGCATTAACTTAATAAAGTGACTAAATCCCCTATTCTCTATCTATATATCTCAGGGTCTCAGAACCATAGAGATGGACCACAGTACTGAACATGTACAAGTGTTGCACATTGTGCCAATGTGAGCTTCTAATGCTGGATTCAGTGCCCAAAGCATATATTTCAGGCTGACCCCACACAGTGGTCCCCAAGGTACAACACCAAAGGGGTACCAATCTAGAGACTGATAACTAGCCTAAGGCAATAAGCAGTCTGATCTTGATAGAAGGCTCAGACGTTAAAAGGAATGGTAAAAAAGAAAAAACTTCTCCAAAAAGGAGAAACGGTCCATCACCTAAGGACACTAGCAAAAAACTGGAGTTTCATGGAGTTCAGGGGCTATATGGTTTTGCATTAGGCAGGGCCCTAGTAAGTTTTTTGCTAGTGTCCAATCGCCTGAACGTAGCCTGCTTATAACCATGGTCTTTGAATACAAGTCCTGTACTGCACCATTAAGAAAGTTACTATTCCATGATGAGGTCACAGAAATGATCTTATCTGCAAGATTATATAATCAGGAATGCATAGGATAAAGAGTTTCTTCAAACAGCTAAAGTCAGTAATGTGTCTGTTAGACATATTTAACATGCTATTTTAATGCCATAGTCAAGGCTTTAATGATGATTTTAAATACAGTTGAGGACTTATTACATAGTATTCATGATAGGTTGACAACCATTTTTTTTTACAGGAATCCACTCTGTTATGTGTTACAGTCTCTAATTTAGGCAAAGCAAATAAGTGAACAATGACTGTGAAGAGTTACAACATAATACAAAAGGAGGAAGTACGGGTTTTTTCCCTCTTCTCACTTTTTGCCTTACTGGAACTCACAATCTGCTGGAGTGCCAACCTAGGTGCTTACACTGGCACTTTTAAAAGAGAAATGCTAATAATGCAACTACAGTTTCCTCACCAACACTGCTGTTCTGAACACTTCTGATTCCTAGAAAAAAAATGTTGAATACTTGTATATACAGGTGTATAGTACAGGGCAAAATATGCAATAAATCTAAAGAAATCCATCAGGCACAGAACTGAAAAAAAAATGTTTCTCTTACATTCACTGACAGACGCAGCCCTCATTGACATGTGGGTTATATGCACATCCTACTAGGAGTTAACTAGGCAAATAGAAAGAAAGCAAGCTGGCCCCTCCCAGGAGGCCATCCTCTCTCTCTCATATAACCCCCCTGCTCTGCTTAGCATATCAGTTTTATTATGCCTAGTGCAAGGAGTTAGACCTGGCTCCCTTATGGGACCTGCGGTTCATATTTTTTGCTACCGCTTTTTTATTTTTTTCAAGCTATTTGATGAAGACTGCTATCAAGAAGCCGGCTGGGGCATAGAGGATAACTAGAATCCTGCACTTTCCCCAGCACAGCCGACCGATGCGAGCTAGTCCTATGCTGAGGCGGGGCCCGCCGCATCATGCCCGTTCCGTGCAGGCGGCCAGTGGGTGACCCCCACTTGCGCCTGGTGACCGGACTCGGTTCCTGTTCAGGGGCCTATGGCCTGCAGCATCCCTCTCCAGCTGGGGAGGAAGGTCTGCGACCAGGTGGCTACCCGCTACGCCCGTCGGAGTGGTGAGTGAACCCCTCTCTTCCCCCCTAGGGGCACGGAGGGTGGTCGCTGGGCTAGTGCCCTCCTGGGTGTCCTCACCCCCCGCACCGCACCCCGTTTAATTACCGCATTTGTGCATTTTTTACCGCCATGCGGCAATCCGCCGCCATTTTGCGACGGATCACCGCCATTTTGCTTAGGGTTTCCCTCTAGTGCCAGCGGCGGCCATTTTGCTGTAGTCGCGGCCTGCACACAGGCTTTGGGCTCTTGTGGATGGTCTCGGCGGCCATATTGGATGTCCCTGGAGCAATGTAAAATGTGCTGCTGCCATTTTTACTTTCCTTTTCGCTTGGGACAGCGTGGCTGACTACAGACGGCGCAAGCTTACTGGCGGTCCTTAAGCACTCCTGCTGGAAGCAGCGCTTGTGGGCAAAAACAGCAATTATAGCTGGGCTCTCCTGGGGTGTTGGTAGCGGTGGGTGCAGTCCTCCTGGGGTCTCCCTGGCGGCGGTGGGGCTGCGTTGTGGGGATGTCAGGTCATTTTTCTAATTTTGACTGTCAGTTCCGGTGGTGCGATGGCAGATGACCCTGCAGGTCCTTCTGGGGAGGAATCATCGGCAGCGCAACCTGCGCTGGGGACCATGGTGTCCCTGGACCAGCTGAGGGCAGTGTTTGGGGAATTTCTTCCCCGGGTGGGGCCGAGCAACGCTCTGGGGGCCCCTAAAAAACGACAGCCTCCCCCTTGTTCCTCAGGGGAAGTATCCGAACCGGAAATAACTTCGGGGGTCACGGGGACCCCCGTGGAACTCTGAGGGTGAACTAGTCCCCTCGGATGGTGAAGAGGACCAGGGGGCCTTGGTTGCGCGCGAAAAAGCGCTGGTGACCGCACTGATTTCTAATATCCGTGCGTCATTGCGACTGGACCAAGCAGGGGAGTCGCAAGCGTCTGCATATGTTTGCGGGTCTGCTAGGCCGCCTAAGGCTTATCCTTATGATCAATTTTTTGACCATTTGGTCTATCAGGAATGGCAGCGTCCGCAGAATTCCTTCGCCCTACCTAAACGCTTCTCTATACGCTATCCCTTTGAGGATGGTTTCGTGAAGAAGTGGGCATCCCCTGCAGTGGATCCTCCAGTGGCTCGCCTGAACAAGGCAACGACCATTCCTTTGGAAGGTTATGGAACAAGATATAAGATCTTGGTCTGGCAGCGCTTATCCTATGGTACAAAAATGGAGTGAGCTGTAAAGTGTATATGCAGCTGCTGCTGTAGCCCAGTTGCTATTCAGTGGGTGAAATATGTGGTTTATGTGAACAGTGTTTTGCTGTCCTAGCAGCGCTTGCCCAATAGCGCTCCCCCTATTTTCCTTAATAAATACAAATGCTAACTGATATGTACCATACGGTTGGAGACTCAAAGAGATCTGGTAAGCAGGGTCTAGTACCCACTGGCATTTTTATTGAAAACACGGAATGTATACCAATAATTTTGCACAAAGCACAGCACGTTTATGTTGTATATAATTTTGCAAATTCTGCATGAAATATTCATATTGTTATATTTGTATATGAAATTGTACATATCAGTTAGCATTTGAAAATAGGGGGAGCACTATTCGGCAAGCGCTGCTAGGACAGCAAAACACTCTGTACACATAAACCACATTCCTTTGGAAGGGTCCCCCTCGTTTAAGGACCCAGCTGATAGGCGGACGAAGGCAGTGTCAAAGGCACTTTTCCTGTTGGCAGGATCAGACATGAGGCCGGCCCTGGCGTCTGCCATGGCAGCGCAATATCTGTCTGAATGTATGGCGGAGCTGCAGAATGATTTGGACTGCGGCAGGACGCTTGAGGCATCGCAGAAGGCAGACCATTTGTTTCAGCGTATTAGGTACCTGTGTGATGCAGCTCTGGACCTGCTTCCCATGTTGTCCAAAATGTCTGTTTTTGCAGTCATTATCAGACAGGTTCTCTGGTTAGGTTCGTGGTCGGGGGGCCACGCATCCAAAAAAGGTCTTGCGGGTCTTCCCTTTCAGGGTGGCCGTCTCTTTGGGCCACAGTTGGATGAAATCATCACTGGTGGGAAGAGTACGTTCCTTCCGGAGCCCAGGTGGCAGGAGTTCCGCCGCAAGCAGGGTCCTGTCTCTTTGGGTCAGAAGAGGTTTTTTTCGTGCCCCTGGCACAGGGGGCGAGGCCTGGCAAGCCTGCCACAGGGGCTGGTAAGCGACCCTGGCAGCGCAAGAACGAAAAGACAGAGGACAAGCCCTCCTCTGCATGATGGGTTGCCCCCACCCGAACTTCGGGTGGGGGGACGTCTTCTGGGGTTCGCAGACAGGTGTACTGCTCGCATTTCTGACTGCTGGGTACAGGAAGTGGTGTCCTCCGGGTACAGAATAGAGTTCAGCACTCTACCCCCAGACAGGTTCTTCCCATCGAACTTGAGACTCCCTCAGGGGCGTCGGGAGGCCCTCTTCAGGGCTGTTCAGGCACTCTCCGACCAGGGGTTGATCGTGCCAGTGCCTCAGTTGGAGAGGTTTCACGGTTTCTATTCAAACCTATTCGTGGTCCCCAAAAAAGTGGGGGGGTCAGGCCAGTTCTGGACCTAAAGGCGCTAAACCACTTTGTGAAAGCGCGAAAATTTCAGATGGAATCTGTTCGTTCGGTCGTGGCCGCCCTGCACCAAGGGGACTTCATGGCGTCCCTGGATCCCTCCCTCCATGTTCCCATTTGTCTCTGGCACCAGCGCTTCCTGCGCTTTGCGGTGGAAGATCTTCATTACCAATTCGTGGCTCTTCCCTTCGGTCTGGCCTCGGCTCCTTGGGTGTTCACCAAGCTGGTGGCCCCGGTACTGGCGCTACTGAGGCAGAGAGGCATTGAGGTGGTAGCATACCTCGACGACCTGCTCCTGAGAGCGGAGTCTGCTTTGGCTCTGGAGGAGAACGTGGCTATCACCATGGCCTCATTGAAGGACTTCGGCTGGCTGATCAATCTGCAGAAGTCGACATTGACCCCGTCCTGTCGCCTGGAATATCTGGGTCTGATTCTAGACACTGAGCAGGCGAAGGTGTTCTTACCTCCGGCCAAGTTACTGACTCTCCAAGCAGCGGTGCGAACCCGGGTGTCACGCCGGTGATCCTCCTTACGGTTTTGTATGCGGGTGTTGGGGCTCATGGTTTCAGTCTTCGAGTTCAGTCAAACTCGGCTCCTTCAACGAGCGATTCTGTCTCGGTGGGACAGGTCTCCACTGTCCCTAGACCAGTTGATCAGATTAGATTCTCAGACCAGAGGGTCGTTGACATGGTGGCTTTGGGCCCCCGCTCTAACGTTGGGGGAAGTCCTTTCTTCCCCTGAATTGGTCGATAGTCACGACGGACGCCAGCCTATCGGGCTGGGGTCCTGGGGCAGTTGTCTGCTCAGGGCCACTGGTCGGTGCAGGAATCTTGCCTTCCGATCAATGTGCAGGAGCGGAGGGCTATCAGGCTCTGCCTCTCCCACTGGATGGTAAGGTTGCGCAACCTCCCGGTTCGGGTTCAGTCGGACAATGCCACGGCAGTGGCGTATGTGAACCATCAGGGCGGAACGAGGAGCTCGGCAGCGGCTGTGGAAGCGGCTCTCATTCTGCGATGGGCAGAACTTCACGATCTCCGCCATCTACATTCCGAGCGTAGAGAATTGGCAGGCGGTCTTCCTCAGTCGCCAGACGCTGGAACAGGGGGAATGGTCCCTCCATCCAGAAGTGTTCAGCCAGATTTGCCACAAGTGGGACACGCCAGATATGGACCTCATGGCGTCTCGGCTCAACCACAAAGTGAAAACTTTTGTGTGCCGGACGAGAGACTCGTTGGCGGTCGCCACAGACGCGCTGGTAGCGCCTTGGAGTCGGTATCATCTTCTGTACGCCTATCCTCCCATCCAGCTTCTACCGCGGCTACTGCGCAGGGGGAAAGCGGAGGGGCTTCCGATGATCCTGGTGGCTCCGGATTGGCCTCGGCGTCCTTGGTACGCCAATGTGGTGCGAATGGTGGCAGATGTTCCCTGTCTTCCGCTGCATGAAGTTCTGTTGTCTCGGGGACCCATCTTGCACCCTGCTTTACCCTCGCTGGCTTTGACGGCTTGGCTATTGAGTCCCAGGTGCTGAGGGATAGGGGTGTCGCTGACTCCGTGATCCCTACCATGCTAAAAGCACGCAAATGTACTTCGCGTAAGATTTATCATCGCACCTGGAAGGCCTATATTGCCTGGTGTGAAGCGGGGGGTTGGAACCCCCGCTCTTTCGTTGTGTCCAGAGTCCTGACTTTTTTGCAGCAGGGCCTAGATAACAAATTGGCTTTGAGTACTCTCAATGGTCAGGTTTCGGCTCTGGCGATTCTCTTTCAGCGGCCTCTGGCGTCACATTCGTATATTTTTACAAGGTGTGTGCCATGTGGCTCCTCAGGTATGGTCGCCTATGGCACAGTGGGATTTGAATTTGGTACTTTCTGTGTTGCAGCGTTGTCCTGCAAGTCTCCTTACTTGGTCCTTCACAAGGACAAGGCGGTTTTGCGCCCGTCTCCTTCATTTTTACCGAAGGTGGTTTCTTCTTTTCACATTAATGAAGATATTGTTCTTCCTTCGTTGTGTCTGCATCCTTCACATCCTAAGGAATTAAGTTACATTCATTGGATGTCGTGAGGGCTTTGCGGGTGTATTTAGCGGCTACAGACTCTTTTCCGAAGTCTGGCGCATTGTTTGTACTGACGGACGGTCCGCGCAAAGGATTGGCGGCCTCGTCAGCTACTGTTTCCCGTTGGATCTGACAGACTGTGACTCATGCGTATTCTGTTCGGGGCAATGTACCCCCTTGTCCAGTCACGGCTCATTCCACCAGGGCTGTGAGCACTTCCTGGGCTTTCAGACACCAGGTCTCGGTGTCACAGGTGTGCAAGGCGGCTACTTGGGCCTTGGTGCACACATTTACTAAGTTTTGTAAAGTTGATGTGTCAGCATCTTCGGATGCTGTTTTTGGCCGTAAAGTCTTACAGGCGGCAGTGTAGGCGCGGCTGGCGCCTCCTGAGAGGATCCGTTGGGTACAGTTGTTGTCGTTTACCCACCCCTCTTTACTGACACAGCTTTGGGACATCCCCACATGTCAAAGAGGGCTGCGTCTGTCAGTGAACGTAAGAGAAAAAGGGATTTTATTAAAACTTACTGTAAAATCCTTTTCTCTTAGTTCACTGACAGACGCAGCACCCATCCCTCTGCGTTGTGTTTGTACAGCTTGTTACAAACTGATATGCTAAGCAGAGCAGGGGGTTATATGAGAGAGGACGGCCTCCTGGGAGGGGCCAGCTTGCTTTCTTTCTATTTGCCTAGTTAACTCCTAGTAGGATGTGCATATAACCCACATGTCAATGAGGGCTGCGTCTGTCAGTGAACTCAGAGAAAAGGATTTTACGGTAAGTTTTAATAAAATCCCTTTTTTTTTCCCCATCCACATAAGCGATGGATGGAGGAATCCTTCCCACTGTTATAGGTAGACTCCTCCACTGTTAGAATGCACTGATCAGCGAATGCAGCCTCTGATCAACTGAAAATGTTCCCATTGAATAAAAGTCGATCAAGATTGGCCATAGATGGAGCAAAATTTAGCCAGTCCCTGCTGAACTGGCCATATTTCAATCTAGCTATGACCAACTTAAGTTTATTCACTGTACCAGAACAATCTGCTTACACTGGCACTTTTAAATGTACCAGTGAAGGCAGACTGAGATAAGAATGTTTGATCTGGATTCTTGTTCTTGGTCTATGACTAAGAACCTATTTATCAGTAGATAACAGTGCCAGCCAGGCAAACAAGTTTACATTTAAAAAGTTAAAGTGGAACTCCAGGCTCCTTCAGAAAAAATTAAAAGTCAGCAGCTACAAATACTGTAGCTGCTGACATAATATTTGAACACTTACCTGTCAACAAATCTAGCAGTGTCTTCACCTGAGTAGATTCTTCAATTGACTCTTGAGTGCTGTCACCGCCATCTCGGCTAAGGGAAACCGGCAGGGAAGCCCTGCAGCTTCACAGCCGGTTCCCTACTGCACATGCGCAAAGCGTGCTGTGCTTTGCGAATGGGCGGGGGAAGGAGGAGGAGGGCTGAACTTTCAGCTGAGTCAAAGTCAGCTGGAAGTGGGAGCGGGTACCTATCAAAACCATGTACCTGCTCAAGCACACCCCCCCCCCCCCAAAAGGTGTCAAATGTGGCAGCAGTGGGGGGGTGGGTTAGTTAAACAAGCGGAGCTTCCCCTTTTGGATGAAGCTCTGCTTTAAGTCCTAAAGTTGTGCTTCTTTTGTTTTCCTGTGTTGTATGTGTACCTAGATATCTACTGCACTAACCTGCAACATTTGTTTCCTTTAGCTTCACAACAGGTTTTGGAGCTCCCATGGTTTTTCATGATTTCCTTTTCAATATGCGAAAATGAAATTCTCCACGTATCTGCAAAAAATACATACAAAGGTGCATCAGGGAGAGCTGAATGGATTTATAGGTGACTTTTAGCAGCTTTTCTTGCATCTGCTGTGAACTTTCCATAAGCACATGGTATTTTATCACTGCATTTTACTTATAGTTACATAGTTAGTCAGGTTGAAAAAAGACACAAGTCCATCTAGTTCAACTAGTAAAAAAAGAAATATATATATATATATAACCACACAATCCTTCACCCACAGTTGATACAGAGAAAGGCGAAAAAACCCCCAGCAAAGCATGATCCAATTTGCTATAGCGAGGAAAAAATCCTTCCTGATCCCCCAAGAGACAATCAGATTTTCTCTGGATCAACTTTACCTATAAAATGTTAGTACCCAGTTATATTATTTACATTAACGAAAGAATCCAGGCATTTTTTAAAGCAATCTACTGAGCTGGCCAAAACCACCTCTGGAGGGAGTCTATTCCACATTTTCATAGCTGTAACTGAAGAAACCTTTCCATATTTGGAGATTAAATCTTTTTTCCTCTAGATGTAAAGAGTGCTCCCTTGTCCTTTGTGATAACTCAACACCAAGTTCACTATATGGGCCACTTGTGTATTTGTACATGTTGATCTTACCCCCCTAACCACTTGCCGACCGCAGTCTTCCAGAGGCGTGCTTACGTGCTCACTGTGTCCGGGGGGGGGGGGGGGGCAGGG
>BLSH010127322.1:33544-44968 GCA_018402905.1 Glandirana rugosa | reverse complement strand
AGGGGGGGGGGGGGGTTTGCATGCAGGTCAGCGGCTGTTGTTCATTATGATTAGCATGGACCTACAACGCTGGACAATGTGATCGAAGTAGGGGACACGGGGGTCTTTTTAAAACAGATTGTAATTAATTTTTATAAATGAAGGACTTGCAAACTATTTGGGTGTGTTTATTTCTAGGGTACATCCTATTTTCTTTGTGAATGAGAACCCCTTAATCATTCATATGGGGGGGACAAGATCTGGGGACCCCCTTTTTGTAAAAGGGGCATTTCCAGATTTTGATAAGCCCCTGCCCGCAGACCCAAACAAACACCAGGTCCCTGTCCTCATCAATATGGAGACAAGGTGCTTTGCCAGGGCAAAGTACCCATCCCCACATTGAGCGCAAGTGACCTGATATGGGTCAGGAGGTTGGGGGAGGCTGGACGTTTGTCCCCACTTTATATTTTGGCCTTCCAGGCTGCATACTATGATAAGGGACTGGTGTGAATTTTTTTTTTTTTTTTTTGGTGTGGGCCAAAAAAAACTGATTAGATGGGCTTGGTATGGATAGTGGGATTATGAAGGGGACTGCCATGCTTTTTTTTTTTTTTTATATAATTAATGACGGGGCACAGAATTGTGCTGCGTTACACCAAAATAGTACCTGTACCTTTCTCAAAATCACATCTCAGTTGCGTTGCATTGGTTTAAACAGGCTCCACTGAAATCAATGTTATTTCCATTGTCATGCAATTCTGTGTGACCCAAGTTGCATCTGAAATTGCACTAGTGTGAACCAGTCATAAATACGTTGTAAGATGTTGGAGGACTCTCATTTACAGGTCAATGGATGTAAATCAATTTAGGTAAACTAAACAGCCAGATGCATGCACTCTTCTACCCAAACCTCGTTGGACCACCTTGAAGGTGATGGAAGACCAATATCTCCATGATAGTCTGGGAACAGCTTACAATCCATCAGAAACAGCTTGAGTCTGAGTCTAAGGAAACAAGAGGTAGGGACTGCCTGTTCACAGTGCTGGCCCCAGAAGCTACCACTTTACTTTACAAGTTGATAATATTTATTGTAGCAAAATGTAATGGAGCAAGTTAATTATTACGATAATCTTCTAATCTACAAACCATAACTACCCGTAACTCTATCCCATTTTTGCCCTTGGAATAGCCTGCTAAGGAGACCACTATAAGGCTACTTTCACACTGAGGCGTTTTACAGGCGCTATTTAGCTAAATTAGCTATTTAGGCCTCAAAAGTCCACCCCAATGTGAAGGCCCTGAGTGCTTTCACACTTGGGCGGTGCGCTAGCAGGACGTTACAAAAAAATCCTGCAAGCAGCATCTTTTGGGCGGTGAGGGGAGCGGTAATATACCGCCCCTACCATTGAAATGAATGGCAAGCGCTGCCGAAGCGGCTGCACACCACCTTGCACACCACCTCGGTAGCGCTGAGCGCCGGCACTTTTAACCCCTTGTGGGGAGTTAAAAGCGTGGCTCTCCCGCCCGCATAGCGGAGCCCTCGGGTACCGCTCCAGTGTGAAAGTAGCCTTTAAGCGGAACGCCACCCAAAAGGAGGGCTCCTCCTCTAACATTTGGCACATTTTTGGGGGGGGAGGGGGAGCAGGTACCTGGTTTTGAGTTTTCCTCACCCCTCCCTCCCTGCAGTTTTCCACGACATGTCACAGGTCCCAGAAGGCTGCGGGACCATTTACAATGTGCAGCACAGCTTGCATATGCGTAGTGGGCAGCCAGCTGTGAAGTCGCAAGCTGTCACAGACAAGTGCCCACAATTAAGATTCGGGGGCCGGAGTAAGTCCTCTGTGCCCACTCGGGTGAGCACAGCGCTCGATCCTGGGGCAGGTGAGTGTCTGTTTATTAAACATCAGCAGGTACAGTTATTGTAGCTTTTGACTTTTAATTTTCATAAATATGACTAGAGCTCCACGTTAGGTTTTACAGCAAAAATAAGGAATAAAAATACCTGAAAAACAGCAATTGTATTCTGTTGAATGACAATATTTTGAATTATTTCAGTTTAAGTGTCAGCCTACTCATTGTTCTCAGTGATGCATATCTCACCCATAGATAAATGGTAAGCCCAAAGCTTTCCATAAATTGTGTGAATTTCATGCGGTTCCTGAGGAACCAGACAAAATGTGGTCAGTGGATGGCTCTGCCCACCCCGCTACGTTCAACAAAAATCATTTGACCAACTTGTGTTGAATAAGCCTGCCAGGAAAATTTTTGGCCAAACAGCGTCTACACCCAATTCGAGTCTCAGGAGGTCGAAATACAATAACCACGGCAGAAGATTTGTTAAACCATGCTGTATTCATCGGGCTTAATGAATTTGCTCTAAACATAGCATTCATCTCCAAAACTAACCTTCGACTGTATTTCCTTCATTGCATTGCTTAGGCACCATAAAGAATGGAAGGAACTTGAAATCTCTCTTCACCTTTGTTCCCAGCCAGCTGTCTATATTCATCCCATCTCTTGTCTTTGCTGGCCAGCTCTGCCTGATTTCTAAGGCAATTACAAGATCCACCTCAATGTTTGTTGGCCTAATTATGAGAGTCACCGCAGGACTGGATGGATTTCTTCTCTTTATAGAAACTGGCATTCCTGTAAAAAGATGTAAGCAAAATCAATCCAGACAAACAAAATGCAACATTATGACTGCATAAGATGAAAATATATTGATGAGATCAGCACTCCAGTCTGTTCCTCTTCTAAGTCACTTTATTGGATCGTCCATAATGCCTATACCACCATAGTGTCTCCACCAAAAAAACATGTCCTCCTTCATGGCCTTCACTACATTGACCAAAAGATCCCTGTGACACCAATGACACAGAGCCATGCGAACAGTGAGTGGGAGCAGGAAAGGATGCCAAGGGCTGTGTGACCAAGGAGTGGGATTAGAGGACAATGGAGGCTAAGTAATCAGTGAGCAGGAACAGAGCACCCCAAGGGCTGAGTGATCAGTGAAAGGAAGAAGAGGACTCTGGGGACCATGTGATCAGTGAGCAGGAACAGAGGACACTGAGGGCTGTGTGAGCAGGAGCGGGAGGAGAGGACATTGGGGGCCATGTGTTCAGTAAGCGGGAGAATGAGGAGAGGACACCCAGGGCCCTGTGATCAGTGAATAGGAGCAGGAGGAAAGGATGCCAAGGAATGTGTGATCAGTGGGAAGGAGAGGATATCAAAGTCTGTGGAATTTCCCCTTCAGGCTGTTTACCCATTCATGTCCTCTAAATCTAAAGCACATGACCTTAGGGATAACCTGTTGTACAGAAGCATCGGAGTGTTAGTTTCTGGAATGTTTGATATGTCACCTTAGCTCCCTATCAAGGAACTGGTCTTTGCAATATGCTAGCCTCCAGGACTGGGTTTGAGAGGCAGTTCTTGAACTGGTTACTTGTCCATTAATACTAATGTATATACATACAGTCCCGCCTCCTGGCCCGGGGACTTTGATAGACAGATTACCTGTCCAATGGCGGGATGGATGTGTGACGTGTATGGGCCAGGAAGCGGGGCTGTATGTGACGACGAGCGGCGGGAACGCGCGGCAATTGAAATGAAAGCTGTTACGGCGATGTTCCTCTGCGCTCTGATGATACGGCCTGCAATCCTCCTCTCTTTCCCTGCACAGGTAGGCAGGCTGCATGTCATGGACACGGGCAGGCTGCATGTCATGGACATGGGCAGGCTGCATTCATTGGCACTGATGAGGCTGCATTCATGGGTAAAGGTGAGGCTACAATGTTGGGCACAGGTAAGGCTGCATTGTTGGCCACAAATGAGGCTGCATTGATGGGCACAGGTGAAGCTGCACTGATGGGCACTGATAAAGTTGTTGTTAAATATTTTATGCAGAATTAAGTTATAAAAATAAATATTAAGTGTAATTTCATGAGAATTTATGAGGGCGTGTTTAGGGGCGAAATTAGGGGAGGGGCGGGGCAACTAGTGGCGAGTAACCCTTAAGGCCTGGCTAGTAGCTCAGGACTTAAAATTTTGAGGCCTGGCCTCACTCATCTTCATTTTGCATTTCTCTGGTTCAGAAGTTTTTGTTTTTTTATACCATCAAGCCTTGCTCGCTGGCTGGGGTTCTCTTAAACAGGTCAGGACACCTAGGGTTTCACTCATATACATAATTTCTAGCCTTGTGCAATTCCTTTCGTTCCGAATGTTCATATTTTCAATTTCCGAATTTTTCCCAATTTTCGTTTTTCCGAATCGTGGTAATTCGGCAATTGCGGTAACTCGGAAAATCGTGGTAATTTGGCAATTGCGGTAATTCGGAAATGCCAAAATTCGGAAATCCGAAAATAACTAAGAACATTTGAAATAATAACTAACTAATAAATAATTTTAATAATAGGAGACTTACCTGTCCTGGAGTCCAGCGATGTCGGCACCCATCAATCTTCGGATCGGGGGTCGGGTGCAGCCGCGTCCATTGCGGGTAAGGGAACCCGGACGTATAGCAATACAGCTTCACGCCGGGCACCTTACTGCGCATGCGCGAGGCTCCGCTGCGTGCTGCTGACGTCATTGGCCGCGGCGGCCGGCCAGAGCTCCCGGATGTGTGGAAAAGGACACTTGTCTAAAGACAGGTGTCCTCTTCCCCCTCCACCCCCCCGAAAGGTGCCAAATGTGAAACCTGAGGGGGGGGGAATCCAACCAGCGGAAGTTCCACTTTTGGGTGGAACTCCGCTTTAAATATGAAATTTATCACTAATAGCTATATTTTCAAGAAAATTCCAATACCTATAATTTAATAGTTATTTATCATTATTTCAAATGTTCTTTCTTATTTCCGGATTTCGGAAATGAAGAACATTTGAAATAATAAGTTATTAATTTATTATTTTAACTTATTATAAATTGTAATAAGCTATTATTATTTCAAATGTTCTTATTTCTGAAATTCAGAAATAAGAAAGAACATTTGAAATAATAATAAATAACTATTAAATTATAGTTATTGGAATTTCCTTAAAAATATGGCTATTAGTGATAAATTTCATATTTAAGTTCACTAACAGCCAAACTTTCAAGGAAATTCCAATATCTATAATTTAATATTTAGTTATTATTTCAACTGTTCTTCCTCATTTCCGACTTTCGCAGTGCGTGACTGTATATATGCATATTGTATGTATGTATACTGTGTGTATATTGTATGTAGACTTGTGCATGTCTGAAAAATTCGGTTTTGTTTTTTAGTTTTCTTTTTTGTTGTTTTATTAAATATAATTTAAAATTATAATAAGCTATTATTATTTCAAATGTTCTTTCTTATTTCCAAATTTCATAAATTCGGAAATAAGAAAACATTTGAAATTATAGATATTGGAATTTCCTTGAAAATTTGTCTGTTAGTGAACTTAAATATGAAATTTATCACTAACAGCCATATTTTCAAGGAAATTCCAATACTTATAATTTAATAGTTATTTATTTTTATTTCAAATGTTCTTTCTTATTTCCGAATTTCGGAAATAAGAAAGAATATAATAATAAACTATAGGTATTGGAATTTCCTTGAAAATTTGTCTGTTAGTGATAAATTTCATATTTAAATTCACTAACAGCCATATTCTCAAGGAAATTCCAGTACCTATAATTTAATAGTTGTTTGTTAGTTAGTTATTATTTCAAATGTTCTTAGTTATTTTCGGATTTGCAGCTGTTCCGATTGCCGAAATTCCGAATTACCGCAATTGCCATATTACCGCGAATTTCCGAAAAAATAAAGACGAAAAAGGAAAAAAAACACCAAATTTTTCAGCCATGGACAAATCTAATTTCCTAAAATTGTGTTCCTTCTCATCTTGGCCAACAAGATAATATTAACCAAACACCTAACATGGAACATTTTTTGTTATCTCTAAATCCACCACTGAATTTCAGATATTCGGAAACATTGACAGTTCCCATACAGTTATTACTATTATATATGATTTATATAGCACCAACAGTTTGCGCAGAGCTTTACATTATAGAGGGAGACAGTATAGTTACAATGTAATTCAATACAAGAGGGTTAGGAGGGCCCTGCCACTGGGGGCTTATAATCTAATCAGGAGTGGCATATGGTCCAAAACGTAACTGTGAGGGATGTGCTGATGAGCGAATTTTCAGTTCAGTTATTATGGGAGGGCGGAATAGGCTTCTCTGAAGAGATGAGTTTAAGGAATTGCGTAAAATTGGGCAGAGAAAGAGATAGCCAGACAGAGGGACCATAGCCAAGAATTTGCTGATGAAACAGTATCATTAGCAGTAATAAATGTGTGTTTATGAAAAGTTGCCAGACCAACCTATTAACATTCTAAGAGGAAGTGAGCTGCCATCTGGACAAAGGTAGGCCGGTGGATGTGGTGTATCTGGATTTTGGATTTGATACAGTCCCCCACAGAAGCTTAATTTACAAACTGAGGTCTGTGGGTATAGACCATGAGGGTTTGTTCTTAGATAGGAAACTGGCTACGGGGGGGGGGGGGGGCGAGTCCAAAGGGCAGTGGTAAATAATGTGTACTCAGAGTGGTCTACAGTGGTTAGTGGGATATCTCAAGGCTCTGTCCTGGGACCAATTCTGTTTAATCCATTTATAAATGATATAGAGGATGGGATAAATAGCTCAATTTCAGTGTTTGCTGATGACACGAAAATATGTAGGGTGATAACATCACAGCAGGATACATAAATGTTACAAGAGGACCTGAAAAAAATTGAGAGTGGGCTACTACATGGCAAATGAAGTGTAACATTGATACATGTAAGGTAATGCACTTGGGGTGTAAAAATATAAACGCACGTTATTCATTAGGGGGAGAACCCCTAGGGGATTCCAGGATGGAGAAGAATCTGGGTGTCCTAGTAGAAGACTGAGCATTAGCATGCAGTGTCAAGCTGCGACTACCAAAGCCAGCAGAATATTAGTAAGCATTAAAAAGGGAATTTACTCCAGTGATAAAACGATAATCCTGCCACTTTATACAACTCTGGTTTGGCTGCATCTGGAGTATTCCATCCAGTTCTGGTCACCAATCTTCAGAAAGGATGTGCTGGAGATGGGGAGAGTCCAGAGAAGGGCAACTAAATTAATATGGGGACTGGAGTACCTCAATTATGAGGAACGACTACAAGCGCTAAATTCATCCTCTCTGGAGAAGAGATGCTTGAGAGGAGATATGATAGCAATATACAAATATCTCAATGGTGATACCAGTGTAAGTATGAAACTTTTCAGTTCCAGGGAGTGTAAGAAGACACAGGGCCACATAATGAGACTGGAAGAGAAACGGTTTAACCTTAAGCTGCGCAGGATGGTTTTCGCTCTCAGGGCAGTAAGGATGTGGAATTCTCTTCCACAATTGGTGGTGTCGGCAGGAAGTATGGTTAGATTTAAAAAACTGTTGGACGTGCACCTTAGCGAAAACAATATATGGGGATATGGGAAATTATTTTCTACACACACACACACCCCTTTACACAGGTTGAACTAGATGGACTTTTGTCTTTATTCAACCTTACCAACTATGTAGTTTCAGAGGATGGAAGAGGGTCTGGAGAAGTCCTGGAGGCAAGTATGGGAGGAAGAGACAAGGGAGCTAGAGAGCAGGAGGTCTTGGAAGAAGCAGAGAGGACAGTTTGTGTGATATATTGAGACAAGATTGGTGATGTCCCTTGGGACAGAGTTTTAAATTGCTTTGTATATTTGTTAGTGTAGCCATTTCCTCCTTGGGAGTTGCTGAATGCTGTGGTTCACCTGATCACACTGTCCTCAGTCACACTTTTTCCTCACATCTGAAGTCACAGAACAGGCTAGTACTTTGTTTTTACTAGGGGATTGAACTTGGATAGGGTAGGGATGATTATGGGATGCCCATGGGTCAACAGTTCTTTTATGGGACCTCTATATACATTTCCGTATGTACACTTCTTCAATCCAGCACAACACTTACTTGCTGCACGATTAACTCCTTGTTCCTCTCTCCTGCACAAATTTGGTTCCGGCCTAGCTAGCACATGTTGAGGCCTGCCGTAATTCTAGCACGACCTCCGAACCACCCGTTACAGACAGGGACTGCTGGCCCCCAAAGTATAGCGAAGTACAAATGTGCTAGGTAGTCTGATGGACTACGGCTCCCAGCCCATCCTCTTCCAGGCCCTGCCAGCTAGGGTTGCCACATCATCCCTCTAATCCAGGACACATATTAATTACACAGGCTCTGTGCCTGATTAACCACTTCAGCCCCGGAAGGATTTCCTAGGTTAGGACCAGAGCACTTTTTGCGATTTATCACTGCGTCGCTTTAACTGACAATTGCGCGGTCGTGCGACATTGTAACATAAGAGAAAATTTGTTGCGCTAAAGTATAACGAAGTAACAAAGTGCATAAATGGTTCAAATAGTAGAGTCTCAAGAGAGGGTTGTATCTGCTAGCACTTGTGACCCTTACTAGTGATAGTGGGTCGCATGCTCTGGTAAGAGTTTACCTTTACCCCCCTCTAGCACTGGAGGTGTCCGTTTGCTTAGTGGTGGTGGAGAATAAGAGGGAATTCTTTCTGACCCCTGGTGTTTCCAATTCTACACTGTTCTCATACATGCACTGGATTATTACAACTCTTTCTTTATCCCATGGTGCTTTTTTGAACTGTTGTTCTCATCTCATCTAGAGACTATTGCTGGCTCTCGAATTGCAAATTGTTGAAAAGATTTTTTTTGCACTAGTGTATGCATCTCTTTGCACATGCTCATGCACTTTATATTGTTTTGCACATGTTAATTATTTTTGCACCAAAGATTTTTGCACATTTTTTTTGTTGTATTTGGGTCTCTTGATGTCTTGAGACTCTACTATTTGAACCATTTATGCACTTTGTTACTTCGTTATAATTTAGCGCAACAAATTTTCTCTTATGTTATTTAGCTATGGTGGAATATCGCACTATATTTTTTGTTGCAACTTTTTCTTCTCTTTTTGAGTTCTAAGCGCAGTATTTACTGAGTAGTTTGAATAGCCTGTTGTCGATTGCTAATCAGCTTCTGTATCCTGAGTGTTACTCCTTAGGAATAATAGAAATGGATATATTCGAATATCGCTCTAATAGGGTGATTCAAACAGAGGGAGTGTTTCAGGTATATAGTGAAGGGGAGAGTGACCTATGTGGTCTTTTTATGAGACTCAAAAACCTCACTGTTTCTGAGACTCATACCCTATGGGACATCGCATTCTTGGAATAATATGTAGCTGATGCGATGGTACCTAAAAGTCTTAGGTGGGATGTGTGCCCACAGAAAGGTGATTTGGAATTAGATGAGTGGTACAAATATTTTAATGAAGCAGGTGTTAATTTTCTGAGATTCCTGATCGGTAGGAAAAATAACAAATTGTCACATTTGGACAAGGAGATTAAACGTATCAAGGAACAACTCCTACCTTATGTGGATAAAGATTAATATAAAACTGGGCCAGAGAGTCTCAGAAAAGTATTGGAGAAGGAGGAACGTGAACAAAAGAATAAAAAAAGAAAAACGTTTAACAGGGATGTTAAAGACTATAAAGAAGGTTTAGTCTTTGAATGGCAGAAAAAATTGGCTGAGGATGAAAGGAATATGGATGTAGAAAAAGAAATAGAAAATCCCCCTAATCAGGGAATAAATAGAACTCAGAATCAACAGGGGAATAGTGGGAATACTATGCATCCCCAGGAAATACAGAGGAGAGTATCCTATCGATCACCGGGGAGAAGACCGGGACCTTCTAAAGTTTCTGGCCCCCCCCTCCCTAGGAACCCTCCGTATTAATCCCCCAAGAGGAGGCATACCTACTATCAGCCTAATAGGAAACAAGGAATGGAATATGAGTATTATAACTCCCCAAATAGAGGTTGGGACAGACCCCAAACCATACAATATTCCATACCTACTAATAATCGTTTTCATCCTCTGAGAGAGGAGGAGGATCGAGTTTATGGTGGCTATCAAACTCCCAGGCAACATAGGAGAGGAGAGAATGAGTATCGGGGCCCCCCCATACCAATATCAAGGCCCCCCTAGACAGGAGCCTCGTAATAACCGGGACTATACCCGTCATTGGGGTTTTCCCAGACCTCATCAAAACATAGCAAAACCCCCAGAAAGAAGAGAGGAACTAGAGGGGGGAGAAAATCGAAACAAAAGAAAAAGAGAGTAGGGGGGAGGGCTTATTCAATCTTAGTGGGACGGTTCTCACACCAGATGAAATCTCAATCCTTGATAAGGGTTTGAAGTTTTCACCCCCGAAACAGCTTAATAAATTTCAAACATATATGGACATTCAAAAATTTACAAGGAAACTCAATGTTAAAAGATATATTTTGTCTAATCCCAGTAGGCCTAGCATTGCAATTGAGAGTGGGATTCAACATACTACCCTGACCAATGCCTCCCTGTTCTGTCCCCCGGGAGGATTGGCCCCTTCCCTTAAGGTCTTTAGAGACGTAATGATTAGAGACCTAGAACAAATTAAATTAAAACAAGCTAGGCTAAATAAATCTCTGCAGAATGGCCTTGACCAATTATGTCAGAATAAAAATTTAGTGATACGACCTGCAGATAAGGGGGGTGGCATTGTGATCCTAAACAAAGCTGACTACCTTCAAGAATTGGGTAAAATAGTTAGCGATGGAGACACATATGCCCCTCTTTCTGCTGACCCTAGGGGAAAATATAAAACGGAACTGGAAAAAATAGTTGATGTAGCGTTCAGGAGAGATATTAATAAAAAAGAAAAACAATTTTTGATTCCCGCTGCGTCTAGAATTCCCATTATATACTACCTACCAAAGTTATATAAGGACCCGGTTCATCCACCGGGTCGTCCTATTATTAGTGGAATTAATTCCATCACATCTCGTGTTGGAAAGTATATAGATACATTCTTGCAACCTCTAGTAAAATCACTGCCTGCCTATATCAAGGATAGTAGACATGTGATTAACCACTTCGCATCCGAGCCATTTCTGGCACTCCTCTCCTACATGTATAAATCATCATTTTTTTGCTAGAAAATTACTCAGAACCCCCAAACATTATATATGGTTTTTTAGCAAAGATTCTAGGGAATAAAATGGAGGTTGTTGCAACTTTTTATGTTATGCGGTATTTGCGCAGCGATTTTTCGAACGCGTTTTTTTTGGAAAAAAAACAGTTTCATGAATTAAAAAAAAACAAAACAGTAAAGTTAGCCCAATTTTTTTTCATAATGTGAAAGATGATGTTATGCCGAGTAAATAGATACCCAACATGTCACATTTTAAAATTGCGCAAACTCGTGGAATGGCGCCGAACTTTGGTACTTAAAAATCTCCATAGGCGCTGCTTTAAAAATTTTTACAGGTTAGGTTTTTTGAGTTACAGAGGAG
>BLSH010127322.1:0-20523 GCA_018402905.1 Glandirana rugosa | reverse complement strand
GGTTAACGGGGATCAGGGGGATCATCCGTACATGGTTACGTTTTTCCGGGATACATTCTGTACAGTCATACATTTTGTGCCGACTTTTAAGAAGTGAATGTTTTTATTTTGTATGGTGGACCTTCCGAAGGTGTTAACAAGTAGGCTAATACAGTATATACGGGACTGGACAGGCACACCGGATTATATGCAACCGGCGTGGTAGACGGGTGAGGCGGTTGCAAAACCTTTTGTGTCCTCCGAGTAACTCCCACCCTTTCTATATGTGTCACATGGAGCAGTGAAACGGCTCTAGGTGGTTTTTAGATGTCTACCGGACCTTCAGACCCAACACCTCGTCTAAAGGTCAAGAGAGAGACCTCGTCTCGCGGCCTCCTGTGTTTTCCAAAACGTTGGCGGAGTGGGCAGATGGTGCGGCCAACGTATATTAGGCCACACGGACAGGTCAGGGCATATATGACATAATCGGATGAACAATTGTGGAAGCCTTCCAGGTGGTATGTTTTATTTTTGTAAGTGAAGAATTTTCAGCCGTGTTTTACATACTGACATGTCTTACATAGGGCCTTTTTGCATTGGTACATGCCTACTAGGGGGACTAGGGGCAATTGGCCAGGTGGTGGATCCAAGGGCCTGATTTTGCTGGGAGCTATTTTGTTTTTTAAACTAGGAGCTTTTCTGTAGATACATCTGGGCCGTGTGGGTAAGATGGTGCCCAAGTGTGGGTCAGTCTGAAGAATGCCCCAGTGTTTGGACAGAATTTTTTCCATTTTTCTGTGTTGAGAGTGGAAAGTGGTAAGAAACCTATAAGCAAAATCATCATCACAGTTTTTTGTTATTTTGGGGGGCATGCCTGATTTATAATGTTCATAGGCCTGATCGACCAAAGATGTGGGATATTGTTTGTCTAGAAGTTTTTTCTTAAGCAGAGTACTTTGGGTGGTATAGTCACTATCCAAAGTACAGTTCTGTCGTAGGCGACAGAACTGTCCCTTGGGAATGTTTTGGATCCATTTGGGATAGTGACAACTTGAGTAGTGTAAGAAAGAATTTCCGGCGGTCGGTTTTGTATAGTTACTGGCGCAGATGTTGCCATTCTCGTGTCTGAGATCCAGGTCCAAAAAAGCCAGATGTTTGGTGTCAGCAACTGAGGTGAATGATAGACCATATGGATTGTTGTTACAATGCTCCACCAAACATTGAATGTGTTCCTGGGGACCATCCCAAATGATGATAATATCATCGATGTAGCGACCGTAAAATACTATGTTGGCGGAGAAGGGACAGTTATGCCAGATGTAGTTATTTTCCCAGAAACCCATGGACAAATTAGCATATGACGGGGCAAAATTAGCTCCCATGGCGGTTCCTTGGGTTTGTAGGTAAAATGTATCTTCAAAAGAAAAATAATTATGGGACAAACAAAAACGGGTGGCTGCTAAAATGAAGGAAGCTTGTCTAGGATTGAGGTCAGGGTCCTGTGAGAGAAAAAACTCCAGGGCCCTGAGTCCGAAGTCATGAGGGATTGAGGTATAGAGTGAATTTACGTCAAGGGATAGCCACACATAGCTGGGCTCCCATCTATAAGATGAGAGCAAACCGAGTAGGTGTGTGCCATCTCTGATATACGAGCGGAGTTGATGAACAATGGGCTGGAGGTGGAAATCGATATATTGACTAAGTCCAGAAGTGATGCTATCCATGGCAGCGACAATGGGTCTGCCTGGAGGTAGCGTGGGGTGTTATGAACCTTGGGCAGATGGTAGAAATATGGAGTTTGGTAGAAATCTTTACAGAGAAAAGCAGCTTCAGATTTTGTTAGTAGGCCTTCTTTTAGGGCTGATTTTACCAAGGTGTCTAGTTCTGTGGCATAATCCAGAGTGGGGTCTCTACGGAGTTTTTTATATGTGGAGGTGTCCGATAGTAATCTGTTGGCCTCAGTAATGTAATTGTCTCGGTCTAAAATCACTATACTGCCTCCTTTATCCGCTGGTTTTATGATTATATCTGAATTTTGCATGAGATGGTCCATGGATAGTTTTTCTTCGGATGTGAGATTGTGGTGGTACCGGTGTGTACGTGATGTGGATTGACACATGTGGAGAAGGTCAGCGTATACTACTCTATAGAACGCCTCCAAATGGGGGCCTTTAGCATGTGCTGGAAAGAATATGGACTTTGGTTTGAGGTGTGTGTGTTTGATGGGCGGAGAGGTTTCAAGATGTTGGGTTAGGAAGACAAGTGCGTCATCATCTAGGGGAGGGAGAGAGGGGGGGGGAGGATGGATCAACCATAGGGTATAGACTAATGTCCAGTTCATCAGAAGCGGCGGACACGTCTGTAGTTAGGTCTGGGCTTACAGTGTTATCAATGGGTTTTTTTGCCTCCTTCATGATAAAGTACCGTTTGAGAGTGAGGTTGCGAATGTACCTGTTAAGGTCTTTGAAAAGTTGAAAGGAATTGGGTTTGTATGTAGGGGCAAAGTTGAGTCCCTTACTTAAAAGGGACTCATCCGCCTCACTAAGTGGATGTGTAGACAGATTGAAGATTTTCACAGTTTCCGGTATTTTGGGTTTTGTGATGTTATTTTTGGAACGTCCTCCCCTACAGCCTCTCCTGTGAGTTTTCGGGAGTTGGCTGTGGGAGGACTTGGGACTAAAAAAGTAACCTCTGTGGAGGTGAGTATATCAGTGGGAAAGAGGAAACCATCCGTCTTCAGATCAGGTGGTTCTGCTGCAGTGTCGTTTCGGGGGAAACTATTTGGTGGTTGTGTCATAGTCAAAGAGCATCCTGATGGACTGATGCCCAAGGAGGGAGGTCTATGTGATATTGGTATTGTATGTAGTGGTTTGTTGGCCATGGTTACTAAGGGCACAGGGGAGGATTTACTTACTCCTGTGGCCCTGGATGTCATATCGGTGGATGGTATGAGATCCACAGTGTCAGCCAACTGAGTAGAAAATTGTGTGCCAGTACTAGATGGTCTATTGTAGAATGTATTGAGGTCAGTAAGCAATTGGTGATGTTTAGCTGCCCTGCTGGGCGTGTGGCTATTCTTAGGAGGGGGGATGGAAGTGCGGTGAACACTGGAGGTAACAGGTTTGTTCTGAGTGGGGATATGGTGCGATCTAGGGCGATGGGAACTAGGTAGGGGAAGAGCAGGAGGGGGGCGAGTTTGGAGGGATAGTAAAGATGGAGGGGGAGTGCGGTGTAGATTATGTTGACTCTTATTCCACTGGGTCTTTTTCTGCCAAGTGAACACCCTATCTAGGTTATAGTCATCTACGTCTCTCCTGAATTTACCCAGTTTAGATTGGATCATGTCATCCTCATCACGTTTTGTATTTTGTTTTAAGGTGAGGAGCCAAGTAGAGGGGATGAGTACTTTTAGAGAGATAATGTCTTGAACCAGTATCTGTATGTCGTGGGTCAATTTTTCAATCTTTTGTGTTCTGTGTTCAGTTAGTAGGGTCATCCATTTGGACGAATTCTGATATCGTGTACCACTCTTTTTGGCCCTGAGGGTCCAAAAATGTGCATTCCTTCAGAACTCTGAGGCCCCTGGGAGAGATTTTGGCTTCTAGATAGAGTTGAAGAAAGAACCGATCCCACCAGTGTTGGTTGGTTTGTTTCATCAATCTTTCCAGGTGTTTGAAATGGCCTCCTAAAATATGGTGGTTTTTTCCTGTCAATTTGGTATTGGGAGAAATTGGGAGTGTAACCACCCTGTGTTTTTACCTTGACTGTAATAAAACTTTCTGCATTTAGAGGCGCCTTCTCTCTTTCTTGTATCCTTAGGATATGTTAACCAGGGATACAGAGAAGGCAACACAATGTCCTTATTCAAAAGGAAATCAGAGGAAGGAACAGTGGACAAGGCAAAGAACCCCGTATCCTCGTGGAACCCCGGGTAAGGTGTACGACAAGATAACACCACCAGTTCCGACACCCTGCGAGCAGAGGTGGTAGCCACCAACAAAGGTCACCTACTGAGACAAAGTAAGCAGGGGAATCCCCTGAATCTTTGCCAGACTGCCAAGGCTGACACCTGGCCCATGATTTGGTATTCAAGGTCCATTTCTGCTCAACCCCCCTGTGAAGGAAGGGCAGAATCGGAACCACCGAGAAAGAACGAAGGTGAGTGCCCAGCAACTCAAACCAGGATATAAACACTTTCCACATCTGGTGGTAGATTTTTCTAGGAGGTAGACTCCCTAGCCTTCAGCAGTGTCGGAACTTCAGCACCTGGCTCATCACAGCCAGGCCTTCAGGAAAAAAAAACACGACTGTAAAGCAGGATGGAAGAACTGCCCTTGGGACAGTAGATCCTCCCTGAGAGGCAGTCGCCAAGGAACGTCGCCAACCAGGTACACCAGGTCGGTGTACCCAGACTGGCAGGACCAATCTGGAAACAAATGGAGTTACTGGAATCCCTGTGTCCTTGATCCTGCGCAAATGCCACAGCAGTAACTGGAGAGAAGGAAAAGCGTAGATCAAACAATACCGGCCCCATGGGCCACCAGAGCATTTGAAGTGCCCACCAGAGGATCCCGTGACCTTGCCAGAAACCTCGGTACCATTCTGTTGAGCCAGGACGCAAACAGATCCACCTCAGAAGTGCCAATCAGAGACATAATCAATAAAACACGGCCTGGTGAAGGGCCCACCATGTGGTCCAACACCAGCCGACTGAGGCATCCGCCTGCCAGTATTCCACTCCCGGAAAGCGTACGTCAGAGAGGGCCGGAAAGAGGTTCTGCCCACTGTAGAATTCTGGCTACTGCCAGGGCTGCCAACACTCTATTTGTTTCACCTTGGTGATTAACATAGGCTACCGCCGTTGCATTGTCCAACTGGATCCGCACCGGGAACCCCCAAAGTCGATCCGTCCATGATGCAGACAAAGTCTGACTGCTCGAAGTTCCAGGATATTGATTGGTAGTCTGGATGTCTCCAGCGACCCTGAGCAGACAGGGCTCAGTCCCAGGACACCTCCCCACCTGGACAGACTGGCATTGGTGGTAACCACTGTCCATACAAGGGGAGAAAGGAGTTTCCCTGCCAAAGAACCGGAGAGTGAAGCCATCAGATCCGGGAACCCCTGGTTTCCTGGCTCAGCCAAATCTGAGCCAGGAAACCAGGACCAGAGACCTTGGGCACTTGTCCCATTATGCCAGGATCTCCCTTGAAGGGAGCTTGTATGGAACCGTGCAATTGGAAACGCCTCAAAGGTAGATACCATGAGGCCCAACAACTGCATGCAGGTCCGCAGGGAGGCCCACCTGCTGGACAACAGTAGATGAAACGCAGCAAGCAACACCTGGAGTTTTTCCAGAGGATACAGGCATGTCAGTGAATGAACATCACATCTATGATGGTCCGTGGCAGACGACTCTATCCACATTGCAATTGTCTGATGCGTTTCAAGGTGGTACCTCTTCTTCAGAGCCCTGAAGGGGACCGGCCCTCCTCCACAGCTGCATCCCCCATATTTAATGTTTCCTGCACAGATGTAATAAGTGCGACAACCAGTGCCTTCTCGTGCTCCACGTCAGTTGTGGAGGAATCATCCTCACTACCTGACAGGACAGGGAGTGTGGCCACCAACCCGCAAGGTGGGCCAGGACTGTGGCGACAAAGCCAGATATAGGATCATTTGAGACAGAAGGTGGGGTGCGCCATTTACTAAGCTATATGGCTAAGCGCCACCTCCGAGGTCCCGCACAGGAGCCCCACACAGGGGATGCCAACCTAGGCCCCGCACAGGGGACGCCAACCGAGGCCCCGCATAGGGGACGCCATTGAGGCCCCTCACAGGGGACGCCGACAAGGCCCCGCAAAGGGGACGCCGACCAAGGCCCCGCAGAGGGGGGGCCACAGAGGCCCCTCACAGGGTACAAGCCGAGGCCCCGCACGGGGGTGCCGACCAAGGCCCCCGCAAGGGACGCCAACTAAGGCCCCGCACGGGGCACTGGCTGAGACCCCACACGGGGGTCGACCAAGGCCCGCACAGAGGATGACAACCAAGGCCCCACACCAGGGGCACCCACAGAGTGCCCACCTAAAGGACCCCCCAAAAGGGGTCACCCTCAGATCCCCCATAGCACTGCACCATTGGTAGAAGGCGGCCGTGAGGCCTAGTAGGCCGCAAAAGCCGCGGCCTAAATTTTCATCCGCCTGCCGCAAGTGCACGGCCTGCGGGTGGACTGGACTGATCCGAGCTGTGGAACAGATGGCGGACGCCCGAAACAGAAAGCGGCGGTCTCCGCCGCCTGCCCGTTGGGCCGCCATCCCAGCCCCCGGTCGGTAGGCCGCAAAGCAGCAGCCTAAATTACAGGAGGGTCCCGCAGAAGACCCCAATCGCAGCCGCCTGGTCACCCACCCCCTAGGCCCATACAAGTCACCAGGTGGGCCCAAAGGGAGCCCCACAGTAACAACCCCAAGGGTGAGGGGACAGTGTCCAAAAGGCACCTAGGCCAGAAGCCTGGGCCTCTCCCGGGAAGGGAGGAGGAGAACCCCGGAGGGACCGACCACCCCAGGGAGTACCCATGCACCACACCCCGTCCAGTAAAGGAGAGGTCGGGGGCCCCCTACTTACCGATCCAACAAAACATGCGGGTAGCGCTCCCAGACAGATCCTCCAAAGTGGGGGGCTGTCGGCCATGAGGAACGCTGCGACTCAGGTTGAGACCAAGTCGCATGCGTATGTCTTGGCCGACCTAGCGCGTATTTGCGATCTGCACGCGCTCGCTGGCCAGACAGGGGAGACCACTGGATACTTAGTGACCAGCCCATCACGCAGCTTGGCAGTTGAATGTAGTTCTCACCGGAAAAAAATCCAGGAGAAAAGAAAATAAACAGAAAATTGCCAGGACTAAAGATCCCAGCAGGAAACTAGGTCCTTACTCCTGACTAGGCAGAAAAAAAGTGAAGGCCTATAGCAGAGATGGGGTGTATACCACCTAGGACTGGCCATAGGTATAGCCAAGTCTTTTTTCTGCCTAGTGTCCTATTCCTGTAGGGGGCGGTATAACCCTATGGTTATGAATAATGGAGCGCTGTGTCTGTCAATGAATGAAAGAGAAAGTACTCCCGCTCATATAGAAGGTCTGGACTCTTGCCAGATGGGGATGGAGATAACAACTAAACTACAACTAACTAAGCAGCACACAGGTCTGCTGGAAGGGGGTTATAAACCTCGCAACAGAGCAACAAACACAGCACACTGTAGCAATGTATTTTTCCTGTCTGATCTGTCAGTGAGGGGTTAGATCCCACTGACAGAAACAGCAAAAGAGGAAAAGGAGATAAATTAAGTTAGTCTTTTTTTTTTTTTTTTTTTTTTTTTTAGAGTTCCTGGTGGGAGGGCCCCTCCCCGGACAACAGGCTTTTAAAGATGAAGATGGCCTGAACAAACCTCAAACCAGTGTCCTTTCAATGGGCAAAGTATTTTCCATTGGGCACAGGGAGCCTAATGTTCCATTTGAATAGCTTTTCCTCCTGCAGTGGTCTCGTATGGAACTGGGCATACGTGACCACCTCGAAGGAAGCCAACATCGGGCCTAAGACCTGCATGCAAAAATTCAGGGAGGGTCGCTGATAAGTAAAAATTTGCCGGACTGCTGTCCGGAGCTTCAAGAGTTTGATGGAAGGAACACACTGGGCTGCTCCGAATCGGGATTCAATCACAGATATTCCTCCGATGCTTGGAGGGGGTCAACACAGACATCCTAAAGTTCAGGATCCACCTGAAATCCTGTAACGCATGGTGATCTCCACACTGTCTAGCAGGGACGAGCAGGTCTCCACATGCAGGAGCAAGTCACCCAGGTAGCCGATCACAGCAATCCCTCATTGTCTCAGCAAGGCCAGGACCGGGACCAAGACCTTGGTAAACACCCAAGGTGTGGAAGCCAAACCAAAGGGCAGCACCACAAACTGATAATGAGCACCCCTGATAGCAAAGCGTAGGAAGCGCTGATGCCCCTCGCAAATGGGAATGTGCAGGTAGGCGCGCTTGATGTCTATGGAGGACAGAAAATCCCTGTGGCAGAGGGAGGCTACCACCAAGCGAATGGATTCCATCTTGAACTTGTGAATCCACACAAAGGCATTCAGGGCCTTGAGGCCCAGGATCGAGTGAACCCCTCCATCTAGGGGACTGTGAACAGACTGGAGTAAAAACCCCAGAACCGCTCCGAGACGGGCACCAGGATGATCACTCCACCGAGGAACAGGTCCTGCACTGTCCCGTACAGCGTCTGTAGGCGCACAGGCAAAAGGAATAGATTGGAGGACAAAAATCTGTCCGGAGGAAAGGAATGAAACTATCTTGTAAACCGAGAAAATGATTTTGCAGACCCACTTGAGGGAGGTCCACGAGCCCTAGAAAACTGCAAATTCAACCCCCACCCTGGAAGTGGGTGGGAGCAAACCCTTATGCTGAGGAGGGCCTGTCTGCAGGCTTAGATGACCTTTGGAGCCAGGGTCATTTGGAGCCGCCTTTGGTGGGCAATAGCCAAGAAGAAACACACCCCCAGGCTAGCTTAGAAGGGGGAGGAGAAAGAGTGCTCCCCAGGGAGGACCGATCTGAGGCCGTATGGCAGCCATGACCCGCGCCTCCTGAGCCCAGGTAGGACCACAAAATAAGAGCCCTCCAGCAGCAGGACAAGTACCCCCAGCCCGAGATCACACCAGCAGGCGCAGACCGAGAGGGAGCAGATCAAGGAGGGTATCGACACAACCAGAGCTAACATGCAGGAGCCTGTGGCCTCCACTATTGCCAGCAGCGTCCACGCCGCTGAGCCCCCTGGGATGCTGCTATGGGAGGGGGGTGGGAGAAGACCCCGCAGGGACCGACCACCCCAGGGAGCAAGTCTAGGAAAGGAAGAGCGTGATAACTACTGCGTGTGCTCGCTGGTCAGACTGGGGTGACCACTGGATCTAGATTATCCAGCCCATCGCCCAGCCCAACTGTTGATAAAAGATCTCTACAGGAACTGTAAAATTCCAGAGAAAAAAAAGGGATTTTTTGTATAACTTACCGTAAAATCCTTTTCTCTGAGTTCACTGACAGACGCAGCCTTCTTATGACACATGGGGTTATGCTCATCCTACTAGGAGTAGCATAGGCAAAACAAACAAAAGTGTAGGCTGGCCCCTCCCAGGGGGCCGTCCTCACCTTAGCATATAATCCCCCTGCTCTGTATAGCACAACAGTTCGTAACAAGCCGTACAAAACCAACGCAGAGAGGTGTGTGCTGCGTCTGTCAGTGAACTCAGAGAAAAAGATTTTACGGTAAGTTATACAAAAAATCCCTTTTTCTCTTCCGTTCACTGACAGACGCAGCCTTCTTATGACACATGGGGATGTCCCAAAGCTGTGCCAATCAAGAGGGGTGGGCAAATCATAACAACTGTACCCAACAGAAAAACGCCCTTTCAGGCGGCGCTTACCGCGCCTATACTGCCGCTTGTAATACTTTTTCGGCCAAAAGCAGCATCCGAGGATGCTGAAACATCAATTTTGTAAAATTTAGTAAATGTGTGCACTGAGGCCCAAGTAGCTGCCTTGCACACCTGAGACACCGAGGCTTGGTGTCTAAACGCCCAGGAAGTACTAACTGCCCTGGTGGAATGCGCCGTGACCGGAAACGGGGGAACCTTGCCCCGAATCTCATATGCATGAGTCACGGTCTTCCGTATTCAATGTGACACGGTAGCTGACGAGGCCGCCATACCTCTGCGCGACCCTTCCGTCAGCAAAAATAAAGAATCAGACTTCCGCAAGGGAGCTGTAAAACTTAAATACACCCGCAAAGCCCTCACCACATCCAAAGAATGCAGCTCAACTTCTTTGGAATGTGACGGGTGCGGGCATAATGAGGGAAGAACAATATCCTCATTTAAATGAAAGGAAGAAACCACCTTCGGAAGAAACGAAGGGGAAGGTCGCAAACTGCCTCGTCCTTATGGAGGACCAAGTAAGGTGACTTGCAGGATAATGCTGCCGACTCAGACACCCACCTGGCGGATGTGATAGCTACCAGAAAAGCCACCTTCTGCGACAATAACTGTAAGGGAATGTCCCTAATCCTTCCATATGGTGGCTTCTGCAACACAGAAAGCACCAGATTCAAATCCCACGGTGCCAACGGCGACCGTATTCGAGGAGCCACATGACGTACCCCCTGTACAAATGTACGGATCAATGAATGAGACGCCAAGGGCCGTTGAAAAAGAACCTCCAGGGCCGAGATCTGCCCCTTGAGTATACTTAACGCCAGGTTCTTGTCCAGTCCTTGCTGCAAAAATGACAGTACTCTGGACACTCTATAAGAGCGGGGGTTCCAACCCCCTGCCTCGCACCAGGTAATATAGGCCTTCCAGGTCCTATGATAAATCTTACGTGAGGTACTCTTACGTGTTCTAATCATAGTAGGGATTACGGAGTCAGAGACACCCCTATCCCTCAATACCTGGGACTCAATAGCCAAGCCGTCAAAGCCAGCGAGGGTAAAGCAGGGTGCAAGATGGGCCCTTGAGACCGTAGGTCTTCACGAAGTGGAAGACGCCACAGAACATCTGCCACCATCCGAACCAAGTTGGCGTACCAAGGACGCCGAGGCCAATCCGGAGCTACCAGGATTGTCGGGATTCCCTCTGCTTCTATCCTGCGTACACCGCGCGGTAGAACTTTAGAGGAGGAAAGATGTACAGCAGCCGATACCGACCCCAGGGGGCTACAAGTGCGTCCGAGGCAACCGCCAATGGACCTCCTGTTCTGCGCACAAAGCTCTGTACCTTGTGATTCTACCTGGAGGTCATGAGGTCCACCCCTGGTGTGCCCCATTTGCGGCAAAATTGCCTTCTGCAGGCGCTGAGTGTGACTCTCTGGGCGTAAGGTATCGCTTCGAAAGTCAACACCATGAATCCCAACACTCGCATACAGAACTGTAAGGAGAACCACTGGCATGATAACAAGGTTCGCACTGCTGCCCAAAGTGTTAGACGCTTGCCCGGTGTGAGAACACCCTTGCCTGTACCATGTCCAGAATCAGACCCAGGTACTCCAGCCGGCAAGACGGAGTTAATGATGACTCCTGCAGGTTGATCAGCCAACCGAACTCTAACGTGGACACCGTGATCGTCATGTTCTCCTCCAGAGCTGTAGCAGACTCTGCTCTCAGAAGAAAAATGTTGAGGTACGCTACAACCACGATACCGCTCTGTCTCAGCAATGCCAGCATCGGTGCCACCCCCTTGGTGAACACTCGGGGAGACGAGGCCAGTCCGAAGGGCAGAGCCACAAACTGGAAATGCAGGTTTCCCACTGCGAAACGCAGAAACACTGATGACTGAGACAGATAGGAACGCTGGGCCGGGTGCCCAAAAAAACTTCTTCTGACCTGAAGAGACAGGGCCAAACAGACGTGCTCCCTGGAAGGGCAGATCTGCAAGAGCCTTCTTTGAAGCCTGGTCGCCCGACCAAGAGCGGCGCCAGAGCACCTGCCTTATAACAATAGAAAAAGCAGACATTTTTGACAATATAGGAAGAAGGTCCAAAGCAGCATGGCATATGTAGCGGAGACCTTCCTCCAAATGTTGTGCCCGCTGTACCTCAGCCTGTGCACACTCACTAGACAAACTAGTGTGCAATGCGGCAGCGTGCGTGCCGCCATTGCAGTTGCCAGTGCCGGCCGCATGGCTGATCCAGCCAACAAGAACAGTGCTTTAGACACTGCCTCTGTGCAGCGATCAGCCGCCTCCAAGGGAATGGTGGTTGTTTTACTTACAAAAGCCACGGCAGGGTCCACCACCGGTGAAGCCCACCTCTTAGTAAAGCTTTCCTCAAAGGGGTAGCGAACCAGCAAAGCTTTTAGAAAAAACCAAGGAACTTGGTGGCCTACGCCACTCCTAGAACACTGCCTGTTAAAACACCTGATCATAAGGGTAAGCCCTAGGGGACCTAGGAGGTCTAAGCAGCCCACAAACATATGCGGACTCATGCGATTCCCCTGTGTGGTCAAGTCGCATAGAGTCGCGAATATCCGTGTTTCCACTATTGACAAAGGAGCCTCCTGATCCCTCACCCTCTGAAAGATCCACAGATGTGACCACTGAGGTGCTTTCTAGATCCGAATCCTCCCCTAAGGAAAGAGGGGGGGTCGGCGCTTTTTGGGGGCCCCTCGGAACAGGCACCTCTGCCCGGGGGAAGAACTCCCCAAACACCGCCCTCAGCTGTTCCAAGGACACTAATGATCCTGGGGTGGACTGTAGATCTGCAGGTATACCTGCCATAGAATTGCCGGCCTCTGACATCTCAGCCCGGCACCCCCGCTGTGTAACCACCACCTCTACCCCACAAATCAGCCAGGGAGACCCGGGCGGATTACACCCACCGCTACCAGCACCCAGGAAGCCCCAGCTATACTTGCTGTTTGATGCCTCAGCACTCCAACCGAAGAGCAATGCCCACGAACTGCTGCAGGTCAGGAGCTTGTTAGTGTGTGTCAGCCATGCTGTCCAAGCAAAAACCGGAAGCCCACACCCGTTTTTAAGGACTTCCTGCACAAGGACTGCAGTTCTCCCAATCGACCACTGGAGACCACCAGAGAGCAGGCTGGAAACCACATGGTTCTCAAACAATGGACGCTGCCATTACACACGTGCGGTGCTCCAAAATCCAATGGCGACAACCCACCTAACACATTGCTTCGGACGGTTGGTGCAGATTCGAACGGTTAGTGCAAAGGTGCCTGCGGGGGATTGAGGGGGGAGGGGGAGTGGGGGGAAGGCCTCTAACAGACCCCCACCGCCTGACCACCACAGAGCTGCCCAGGTGCCCACTCTCCATGCCTCTAGGGCGGAAGAGGGGTTCACTCACCAATCCGACGGGCGCAGCGGGTAGCCACCCGGAGCAGACCTACCTCCCCGTAAGAAGGCATGCTGCTGGCCAGGCCACTGGACAGGCGAACCAGTCACTGGACTCTAGTGGGTTTTAGCCACTGGCCGCCCGCACGGAACGGGCGCTATGCGGTGGGCCCCACTGAGGGGGTTCGGATAGTGTTGGCCGGACTGGGGAAAGATTAGGATTCGAGATATCCTCTATACCACCAGCCAGCTTCTTGATAGCAGTCTTCCTTGAATGAATCTTCAGGAGACCGCTGCTCCCATAGGGAACCAGGTCTACTCCTTGCACTAGGCAAATAAAAACTGTTGTGCTGTACAGAGCAGGGGGATTATATGCTAAGGTGAGGAGGGCCCCCTGGGAGGGGCCAGCCTACACTTTTGTTTGTTTTGCCTAGGCTACTCCTAGTAGGATGAGCATAACCCCATGTGTCATAAGAAGACTGCGTCTGTCAGTGAACGGAAGAGAAAATAGGACCCAGCAAAAAAAAGTCCATACTCCTGAAGACACTAGGCAAAATGACTGGAGACCGGAGAGGACTGCCCATAGGAGGTGTCGAGTCTTTTTGTTTGCCTAGTGTCCTACTCCTGTAGGTGGGGCTATAAAACCCTGTTTCATCATGGATATAGAAGCAGCTGTGTACGTCAATGAACGAAAAAGAAATGTTCCTTTGACAACTCTATTCTGGAAATGGTATATGAAGTTCTATATAAAATCCCAATATATAGTGACAGAGGCTTCAGATGTTGTGGGCTTCGGGGAGATGTACTACATGTCAGATGGCCCTGTCCCAATTTGACCGCTTTCTAGTCTAGGAAGTTCCTCCAAATCTTATTCTATACATTTGTCCCAAAAGATGGCCCTTCTACATAATACGGTCATGGGCCATTTCATACAACAGAAACTGGCCACATACTTATTTCTATCTGCTACTCAAGTGATTGTTAAAGCTTGGAAAAATTCCAAGGTCTGTTTCCAAGAGGTCAATGAGCGCATAAGTTTTATGCTGGTTAATGAGAAATTAACCAGTACCTTGAACGATTCATAAACCAAGCTTCTAAATATATGGGAGCCCTGGCTTGCCTATGCTGTCCCAGCCTTGAATCTATCTAGCTTGAACTACCTACGTACTATGTAGGTCTATGTACTAGGTCTATTCCCGAAACCAAGGGGAACCCACTCCCATCCTTTCCCCGATTCCCCTACCAATCCCACTTTTACTCCCCTCTAGTGCTCTCTAACTGCCACTCCTGATTTTTAAACCCCCAAGAGCTACCTTGAATTTTGCTTTCTAATAGTCCTCAAAGTCTCCTCTCTCTAGTTTACCCCCAAGCGCCACGGGTCTCTATGTAAGCCCACTTTCCTAACACCAATAGTGTGAGACGGGCTAGAACCCTGTAAACTTGTAATATATCAACCTTATCTTATCTTTTGTCATCGGTTATCTTCAGGTACTTTAACCCCTGTATGGGCAAATTTGTTATTATTGCAAAAACCCAATAAAAATGAGTTTAACAGGCATTCTACAGTAACAGTAGAATAGGATAACTGATACATATGCTCCCATCCAGTCTATGTCTTTATCAGGGAGGGCTTTGCAGGTTTCCGCTGGACAATGCTAAACTGCATACTGCATTTATGACAACAGAATGGCTTCATAGTAGAATTGTCTGGGTACTTAACTGGCCTGCCTGCAGTCCAGACCTTTCACCAACTGAAAATATTTGGTGCATCTTGAAATGACAAATACAACAAAGATGACCCAGGACTGAACAGAGCCCACATCAGCGCACAATCTACAGCCATCCTTATCCCAGACACGACGGACACCTCAGTCAGCCATGTCCCGGAAGAGAATGAACGATTACCGGCCCAAAAAGCTGACTTCGTTCTTCAGACCGGCGGCACAGGTCAGTGAAATCAAAGATGGCCACGGCTCGCAAGGCATACACGGCTCTCTGACGAGATCCTAGGGAAATCAGTGTCACATTCACTCCCTGCACACTTTAAAGAGGAGTTCCACCCACAAAAACATCTTTACATATTTTCAAGTCCTGTAATCTATATGAATCACATTTGGAGAAAAAAAATGTATACTTACTCTAAGAGCCCTGTTGCTATGTGGTCCCTGTAATCTTCCACTTCCAGCTCCGTGGCACTCTGCATCACTTCCTGCCTCGCCTGGGCCCCTGGGAGATGTGAGTCATCACTTCCCAGGAGTCCTTCCTCCGTCACTGCCCATTGTGATGGCAACGAAAACACTCAGCGCTACGCCTGTTGGTGCAATGTGCATGCGTGAGATTGGGAGGTGCATGCTCGTTACCCAGCATGCACCTTATCCAGGAAGAAGGTGCGAGTGGGCTTCAGACGCCCACAATCAAAATGGGAACGCTCAGGGACACAAAATTCAGCAAAGTCAAAATAATATATTGATACTAATCATAATTAAATATAGCAATACTATCAATTACTAGCAATTTATCTTTTGTATATAGACTGAGGGGATGCAAGAGGAAAAAAAATATGTGGGCGGAACTCTGTTTTAAAGAGGGGAATCCCCTCACAGGCAGCTCAGATAAAGCCTGAATGCGGATTGATGCACTGCCGCCGCTGTCACAAACAGAGGCCCAGGCTTTCAATCCCCCTGATGTCCAACCAGACCCTGCACTCATCCATGTCATCTTTCCCTACAACAGGACAGCCTGTTATGGACACAACTCTCAAAGACATGCTGCTGTCTCTTCAATCCTCTCTAATGACTGATCTCTCATCACTCTTCACTAAAATATCTACAGATATAAGCAATATTGATAATAGAGTATCTTGTATTGAAAATGGAATGGAGGAATGCATAACAATTAATGACATCAGACACAGTAGATGAGGTGAAAGAAGAACAAACATGGGTACGGGCCAAACTGGCAGATTTAGAAGACAGATAGCGTCGCAACAACGTTAAAATACACGGAGTACCCAAATATGTCCAACAGGGAGGTCTGCCTAAATATGCAAAAGAACTTATGCGCACTATATTACCAGAGGCTTCTCCAAGAGACGTCATCATAGAGATTGCATTCATAGGATCGCAAAGCCATCATACATGGCAGCCTCCAGCCCCAGAGACATACTGATGAGAGTGCATTTCTTTCACATTAAGGAAAAAATTCCTATTAGAGGAATGAACCGCATCTCTGCTTCCTCCACCATATGATGGAATACAACACTTCCCAGATCTCTCAAAATACACCCTGTAACTAAGAAGACAGCTCAACCGGGCCACAAAAGGCCTCCACAACCATACAATTAATTTCAAGTGGAGATACCTAGCCACACTGCTTATTACAAGAAACAGCACTTCACACGAACACCAATCTCAAAGACGGTTTATGAATCCTGCACACCTGGGGCATGATACTGGATTCTCCTGCTGATGCCACTAAGCCTTTAATCCACAGCAAACTTTCTAAGGTGCAACACAACCATGGAAGACAACAGACCTGACTTCAGGCTCGAATCAGCCTCATGTTGGGCCAAGCTCACATTATTAATCATTCTCTCCCCAGCTACAAGCTACTGACTCTACAGTTTTACCTACCGATTAACTGGCCTGCCTGCAGTCCAGACCTTTCACCAACTGAAAATATTTGGTGCATCTTGAAATGACAAATACAACAAAGATGACCCAGGACTGAACAGAGCCCACATCAGCGCACAATCTACAGCCATCCTTATCCCAGACACAATGGACACCTCAGTCAGCCATGTCCCGGAAGAGAATGAACGATTACCGGCCCAAAAAGCGGACTTCGTTCTTCTGACCGGCAGCACAGGTCAGTGAAATCAAAGATGGCCACGGCTCGCGAGGCATACACGGCTCTCTCTGACGAGCTCCTAGGGAAATCAGTGTCACATTCACTCCCTGCACACTTTAAAGAGGAGTTCCACCCACAAAAACATCTTTACATTTTTTTCAAGTCCTGTAATCTATATGAATCACATTTGGAGAAAAAAAAATGTATACTTACTCTAAGAGCCCTGTTGCTATGTGGTCCCTGTAATCTTCCACTTCCAGCTCCGCGGCACTCTGCATCACTTCCTGCCTCGCCTGGGCCCCTGGAAGATGTGAGTCATCACTTCCCAGGAGTCCTTCCTCCGTCACTGCCCATTGTGATGGCAACGAAAACACTCAGCGCTACGCCTGTTGGTGCAATGTGCATGCGTGAGATTGGGAGGTGCATGCTCGTTACCCAGCATGCACCTTATCCAGGAAGAAGGTGCGAGTGGACTTCAGACGCCCACAATCAAAATGGGAACGCTCAGGGACACAAAATTCAGCAAAGTCAAAATAATATATTGATACTAATCATAATTAAATATAGCAATACCTTTATTTATCTTTTGTATATAGACTGAGGGGATGCAAGAGGAAAAAAAATATGTGGGCGGAACTCTGTTTTAAAGAGGGGAATCCCCTCACAGGCAGCTCAGATAAAGCCTGAATGCGGATTGATGCACTGCCGCCGCTGTCACAAACAGAGACCCAGGCTTTCAATCCCCCTGATGTCCAACTAGACCCTGCACTCATCCATGTCATCTTTCCCTACAACAGGACAGCCTGTTATGGACACAACTCTCAAAGACATGCTGCTGTCTCTTCAATCCTCTCTAATGACTGATCTCTCATCACTCTTCACTAAAATATCTACAGATATAAGCAATATTGATAATAGAGTATCTTGTATTGAAATTGGAATGGAGGAATGCATAACAATTAATAACATCAGACACAGTAGATAAGGTGAAAGAAGAACAAACATGGGTACGGGCCAAACTGGCAGATTTAGAAGACAGATAGCGTCGCAACAACGTTAAAATACACGGAGTACCCAAATATGTCCGACAGGGAGATCTGCCTAAATATGCAAAAGAACTTATGCGCATTATATTACCAGAGGCTTCTCCAAGAGACGTCATCATAGAGATTGCATTCATAGGATCACAAAGCCATCATATATGGCAGCCTCCAGCCCCAGAGACATACTGATGAGAGTGCATTTCTTTCACATTAAGGAAAAAATTCCTCTCAGAGGCATGAACCGCATCTCCGCTTCCTCCACCATATGATGGAATACAACATTTCCCAGATCTCTCAAAATACACCCTGTAACTAAGAAGACAGCTCAACCGGGCCACAAAAGGCCTCCACAACCATACAATTCATTTCAAGTGGAGATACCTAGCCACACTGCTTATTACAAGAAACAGCACTTCACACGAACACCAATCTCAAAGACGGTTTATGAATCCTGCACACCTGGGGCATGATACTGGATTCTCCTGCTGATGCCACTAAGCCTTTAATCCACAGCAAACTTTCTAAGGTGCAACACAACCATGGAAGACAACAGACCTGACTTCAGGCTCGAATCAGCCTCATGTTGGGCCAAGCTCACATTATTAATCATTCTCTCCCCAGCTACAAGCTACTGACTCTACAGTTTTGCCTACCGATTAACTATTACCCCCCCCACAGCAGATTAGCTGAGTTCAGCATTCTTCATACTCTGCCTACCGTCCTAAGAGGTGACAGTTTCACCTAATCGCACTCGTTAAGAGATCCATTTTATGCTACTAACTTTATTGTTTTTCCCTCAGCTCTAGCTCCAAGTCCTGCAAACATTCATTCACAGAAATCAGAGATCCCAGAGGTTTCAAGTATCCATGACCCGGGCCATCAGAATCTCCCTTGGTACCGACCACCATGACAACCTGTAAGTGTTTGTGACCTATTCCTTCATCTGGCATCAATTGAAAATGCCACTCAACATTCTATCACTGAATGCTAAAGGGCTCAATCACCCAGAAAAAAGACACTCACTATGGAAAACAGCTCAAGAAACAAAGTGTGATATCTTATGCATTCACAAGACACATTTTCTAGCATCAGCAGCACCTTCATGCTCAAACAAATGCTTCCCTCACATATTGACAGCCTCATTCTCTGACAAAATGAGAGGCATCTTAGTAGCAGTGAAAGATACAGCCTCCTTCCTCCTCAAGCAAATTGTCACCAAATGGTAGATTCATCATTCTAGTATGCAACATCAATAAGGTGAACTACACGCTCCTCAATGTATATGCTCCTAATTCCCACCAAATGCGTTTCTTTCACAAAGTTATGCACATTGCCAAAAAATTCAACAGGGACACCTAATTGTCTGCAGAGAATTCAATCTGGTAGAAGATATCCATCTAGACACCCCATCTGCAACAAAAGGAAGAGAATCCCCTCTAAAAAACGTCCTATACACTCACAATCTGTTTGACCTTAGAATTCCCAAGAAATGCTTACTACTGGATTTGCTACATTTTAGTACATATATATTACAGATCGCAGCCTCTCCCCCCATACTGAGGGGATTGAGCGCAATCCTTTCCGAATAACAGCAGGCATACAAAATGTTTGGACCCCTGCTTCAATTGCAAGGATGTCCTTAGGCCTTTTGCCTTTTCTGAAACTATGACGATTGCCTATTCAGTATAGCTTGTTTTTTATTTAGGATTTTATTAGAAAGATTTATGATTGTATTTGCCATTCTAAGAAAAAACGCACACCATAAACTGCAACCTCCTTTCATTCAAAGGAGGTTGAGTGTGGCCTCTTGTGAGCTTCCAGCTGACGATAGGGCGCCCTTTGGGGAGTGAGTGGGGATGACTTGCAGTGAGCTCTCACAGTCTTCTTTTACATAAAATCAATATTTTATTATGCTCTGGTGACCTGGGATTGGTATGTTGCGACCATGTTTTCTCAGCAAATGTAAGTTTCATGAAACTTGCCACTTCTATGTTAAATTGTTGAATGTTTTCTATGATCTAATTGCATTCTTTTAAATACTTTTGTAGAAAGGGTTGTGCTCTCTCCCCCTGAGGAAGACCTACATACACCTACTACATGGTTGAAACGCGTCGGAGATTATATCCAGCCATCTGGCTGCACAGTATGTTACTCCCTTGTTTTGTGCTGGAAACAGTATTATGTATGTCACTGTACCATCTCGCATGTCTATACAACCAGAGCTTCTTTTTTACATTTTCTATGCCAAGCCATTACTAATAAAATTTGAAAGGAACTTCTTAGTACTTGTATTGCTTCTTCAAATAAGAATATTTCTATTTTCTCACTGCCATTAAACCCTTATTGGGGGATATTGCCACAATTTATTTGATGTACGGCGTTGCCACCATGTCTCCGAGAAGGATTTTACATACTTCTCACCACTCCATAAAATGTATTCTCGTATCGACATGTCTCTTACAGATTAATGGTTACTCCAAAAAATCAGTGCTTCTGTAATCCACACCACAACGTGGTCAGACCACGCTCCAATTTCTATATCTTTAGCAGATTCCTCGCATCAGAGTAATTCCTACCTCTGGCGTGCAAACAATTTTATAATACAACACCCAGAATACGCAACCAGATATATCCGCTCAAATAAAAGAATTATTTGAACTTATCACAGGATCAGTGTCCAACCCTGGAGTGGGTGGAACGGAGGCCTATATAAAGGGTATATTGATTAAATGAGTTGTAAACGCAGAAGACTTTTTAT
>BLSH010127321.1:808107-823906 GCA_018402905.1 Glandirana rugosa | reverse complement strand
AATTATTTGAACTTATCACAGGATCAGTGTCCAACCCTGGAGTGGGTGGAACGGAGGCCTATATAAAGGGTATATTGATTAAATGAGTTGTAAACGCAGAAGACTTTTTATCTTAATGCATTCTATACATTAAGATAAAAAACATTCTGTGTGTAGCAGCCTCCCCAGCACCCCCCCCCCCCCAATCACTTACCTGAGCCCTTTCTCCCTGCAGCTTTGTCCACGAGTGTCTTAACTGTCCCAGACAGTCCTGCTGATTGGCAGAGACACAGCACAGCAGTGGTGCCAATGGCTCCCGCAGCTGTAAATCAAAATCAGTCAGCCAATCAGGGGAGACAGGGCCAGGTCAGGGCTCCATGTCTGAATTGATACACAGAGGAGTGTGCCCGCGGCTCGAGCCGCCACAGGGATAGAACTGGGAACCGCTGATGTAAACACGGCAGTTCCCTGCTCTGTTCGTAGAGGCATGAGTGATCTACTGATCCCTGTCACTGGGATCAGTTAGATCTCTCATGCCCATGTTAGCCCAACCCCCCCCCCCACAGTAAGAACACACCCAGGGAATACAGTTAACCCCCAGCTCTCCCCCCCTGGTTAACCCCTTCACTGCCAATGACCTTTTTACAGTAATCAGTGGACATTTAAATTTCTGATCGCTGAATAAATGTCATTGGTCCCAAAAAAAGTGTCAAAAATGTCCGACATGTCCGCCCCAATATCGCAGTACCGCTAAAAATCGCAGATCTTACTAGTAAAAAAATGTAAAAAAATAAAAACCCCAGAAATTAATTCTCACCATCCATAAACGCGGCCACTTTTGTGCAAACCAATCAATAAACGCAGATTGCGATTTTTTTTTATCACAAATATGAGGAATTATATAAATCGGCCAAAAACGGTGAAAAAAAATGTTTATATTTTTTTTTGGATTTAAATTATAGCAAAAAGTAAGAAATTTGGGTTTTTTGCAAAATAGTCGCTCTTCTTTTGTTTATAGCGGCGATCACAAATGATGCAGAGGCGATCAAATACCACCAAAAGAAAGCTCTATTTGTGGGAAAAAAAAGGACGCAAATTTTGTTTGGGTGCAACGTCGCACGACCACGCAATTGTCAGTTAAAGCGACGCAGCGCCGAATCGCAAAAAGTGCTCTGGTCCTAAAGCTGGAAAACCTTCCGGTTGGTAAGTGGTTAAAAAAAAATGAGCCTTTACAATCATTTTAAACTAAGCTCACAATGTATGCATCTCGATACCCTCACATTACAAACTGACACTCTAGATAAGCAAAATAAAACTAACCCCTCCCGTCACATTCTGCGCAGATAATGACCCTAAGACAGGAACTTAGAATGCTACTGATCCACTCCTTTGAAAACATACAGCGAAAACTAAAAGCCACCTCTTACTCCACACCCAAAAGCAGGCAAAGTCCTAGCAAACCGCATTAAAGGGCGGAAATCCGAAACTAAAATTGAACATCTATTCCACCCCCATTCCAAAGTCAAATTAACAAATACGCAGGACATAGCTAATGACTTCAGTGCTTATTATAGTGATTAATACAACATCAAGCAAGACCCCACAACATTCCAGCCCTCACCAGAATATATATAGGTGATACTCGAAAAATTTTAATATCGTGCAAAAGTTCATTTATTTCAGTAATGCAACTTAAAAGGTGAAACTAATATATGAGATAGACTCATTACATGCAAAGCAAGATAGTTCAAGCCGTGATTTGTCATAATTGTGATGATTATGGCTTACAGCTCATGAAAACCCCAAATACACAATCTCAGAAAATTAGAATATTGTGAGAAGGTGCAATATTCTAGGCTCAAAGTGTCCCACTCTAATCATCTAATTAAGCCATAACACCTGCAAAGGGTTCCTGAGCCTTTAAATGGTCTCTCAGTCTGGTTCAGTAGGAATCACAAACATGGGAAAGACTGCTGACCTGGCAGTTGTGCAGAAAACCATAACTGACACCCTCCATAAGAAGGGAAAGCCTCAAAAGGTAATTGCAAAAGAAGTTGGATGTTCCCAAAGTGCTGTATCAAAGCACATTAATAGAAAGTAGTGTGGAAGGAAAAGGTGCACAAGGAGCAGGGATTGTCAGGAAAAGGCCATTCAAAGGTGTTGGGGACTTTCACAAGGAGTGGACTGAGGCTGGAGTCAGTGCATCAAGAGCTACCACACACAGACGGATCCTGGCTTCAAATGTCGTATTCCTCTTGTCCGCTCCTGAACAACAAACAACGTCAGAAGCGTCTAAAAAAAAACAGACCTGGTCTGTAACTCAGTGGTCCAAAGTCCTCTTTTCTGATGAGAGCAAATTTTGCATCTCATTTGGAAACCAAGGACCCAGAGTATGGAGGAAGAATGGAGAGGCACACACTGCAAGATGCTTGAAATCCAGTGTGAAGTTTCCACAGTCTGTTGATTTGGGGAGCCATCTCATCTGCTGGTGTTGGTCCACTGTGCTTCATTAAGTCCAGGGTCAACGCAGCCGTCTACCAGGAGATTTTGGAGCACTTCATGCTTCCTTCTGCAGACGAGCTCTATGGGGATGCTGACTTCATTTTCCAGCAGGACTTGGCACCTGCCCACACTGCCAAAAGCACCAAAACTTGGTTCAATGACCGTGGGATTACTGTGCTTGATTGGCCAGCAAACTCGCCTGACCTGAACCCCATAGAGAATCTATGGGGCATTGCCAAGAGAAAGATGAGAGACATGAGACCCAACAATGCAGAAGAGCTGAAGGCCACTATTGAAGCATCCTGGTCTTCCATAATACCTCAGCAGTGCCACAGGCTGATAGCTTCCATGCCACGCAGCATTGAGGCAGTAATTGCTGCAAAAGGGGCCCAAATCAAGTACAGAGTACATATGCATGCTTATACTTTTCAGAGGTCTGATATTGTTCTATGTACAATCCTTGTTTTATTGATTGCATGTAATCTAATTTTCTGAGATTGTGGATTTGGGGTTTTCATGAGCTGTAAGCCATAATCATCACAATTATGACAAATCATGGCTTGAACTATCTTGCTTTGCATGTAATGAGTGTCTCTCATATATTGGTTTCACCTTTTAAGTTGCATTACTAAAACAAATGAACTTTTGCACGATATTCTAATTTTTAGAGTATCACCTGTAAATTATTCCTGGAACAAATTACGCTCCGAAATTAAAAACAGATCAATTGGCCCTTCTAAACAACCCATTCACGGAACAGAAAATATACTCAACTATCAAAATGCTCCCCACAGGCAAAGCTCCAGGACCTGATGGCCTTCCTGGGGAATACTATAAACAATTATCCCTTCAACTGTAACCACACTTGACAGCTCTATACAACGATGCTGCTTCTTCTTCAATGTTCCCCACTGAAACACTGCAAGCCTTGATCATAACACTTCCAAAACCAGGGAAGGAGCCGACAGCCCCCAAAACTTAAACCCAATTTCCTTATTGAACCTAGATTTAAAAAGCTATGCCAAGATAATTGCCACACGTCTAGTGAACATTATGCCCTCTCTAATACACCGAGACCAGTCAGGCTTCACCAAAGGGCCACAAGCGTCTGACGCCACTAGAAGACTAATCAACATGATACTCTCTAGGGGAACGCCTTCTGTGCTTCTATCTTTGGATGCAGAGAAGGCGTTTAACAGAGTCCACTGGTCTTATCTACAAAAAAAACCTACAAAAATTTGTGTTCTGCGGACACATTCTTAATGCCATTTTGGCACTCTATACCAAACCGTCAGCACAAGTCTTCTCAGCAGATATGATATTTCATATCACAATCGGTACTAGACAGAGTTGTCCGCTATCCCCACTGATATTCAAATTATTAATGGAACCCCTAGCGGAGCACATTAGAACTAACCCATTAATTTCAGGCTTCACAACTGGCCAAGATTCCCACGAAATTAGTCTTTTTGCGGATGATGTAATCCTCACATACCCGGCTCCTTCTCTGGCAGAGTTACAAAAAATTATTCAATGCTTTAGTAAAGTATCCTATTACAAGGTGAATGTAACAAAATCATTTATCCTAGACTTGGGGATTGACGCCACCACTAGAAACTTAATACAAACTCAACATTCCTTTAGATGGGCAGTAGACAGTATCTCTTAAATAGGTATACAACTAACAAATTCAGTGAAGAAACTCTTCACTGCTAAGTTTAAACCATTTATCATTAAACTTAAAACAGACACTCAACATCTAGAGAAACAGGAGATAACATGGACTGGTAGATTGGCAGCATTTAAAATGATGCATCTACCCCAGCTACTATACCTCTTCAGAACTTTCCCAATACCAATCCCTGTGTCATATTTTTGGTCCCTTCAAATCATCTTGATTTGAATAAGTGCATTTGGAAGGGCAAGAAACGAGATGTGCTCACTCAAAACTGATTAAGCATAAACTAGCAGGGGGAGCAGGCTCCATAGCATTTGAAGACTACTACCTAGCATTGACATTAGCCCCACTACAAGACTGGTTTCAGGTTACCCCCCATAAGCTGTGGGGTCAGATAGAAACCACTAATCTTTCACATTCAAATCTACAAATATGGCAGCTGGGTACCCCTCTTGGAACCCCAATCCTATCAACCTTTCCCCCTACGATGAAGGCAGCAGCCCATTCAAGGAAAAAGCTGGTAATCGTGTCTAACAACCACCTAGAAAACTCACATCCACCATTCCCTATAGAAGTTCTTCAGCACCTAGCCACAGACCTTTGTCTATCGCATGGGTCAAAAAAGAAATGAAAAACATACAAGACCTACTCCACAAGATAAACATAAAACCATTCCTTCAATTACAATGGGAATTCTCCCTTCCTTCCTCAGAACTATTCACATACCCGCGGATGAACCATTGCAAAAATCAATTTCACCCTCTCTATACACACTACCCCCTAACATATGGGGCTACTTAACTAACCCATCCACCAAGGAGAAAGGCATCCCACTAATTTACAACTCCTTTCAACAAAAGCATGAATTCACCAAACCTACCTCACATCTCCATTGGGAATCAGATCTAGGAACTTGCTACACCGAAAGGCAATGGCAAAAGCCTTACATTTGATTTATAAATCAACACAATGCTCTTCCCTTTGGGAACTTACTCAAAAAATCTCACTTTGATGGTACCTAATGCCTTCAAACCTAGCGTCCTTCAGAACCAATATATCTGATACCTGCTGGAGATGTTAACACAGCTAAAGGTGACATATATCATATTCCTTTGTCATGTACACACTTACAATCATTCTGGGACAAAATCTTCCAAATCCTAGCAGATGTCACACATTGGCACTCCCCATCGTCATCTGCTTTAGCCCTAATAAACATGACGATAGAAACAATACCTACACACCTTAGACATGTGACTACACAAATACTATTAGCAGCCAGAAAGAGTTTAACAAGCTTGTGGCAGTCTAATCAACTTCCCTCCATAGACAGCACCTTGGAATTGGTCAACACACGCTACAGTAGAGTAGAGTTAATGATGGCCTCAAGTAGGGGGCGCCTTGCCATTGCACAAAAAGCTTTGAAACCCTGGTAGCAATGGTCTAGACTCTAGAGCATCAATTTTTCTTTAACTAAGCTGAATTGTCTTGTACCACCTAGCTATTTACAGTCATGTACCAAGAGCTGTGATGTTTATTTTGTCTATCAAAAGCTGGAATTAAAATGTATAGCAAAGATAACAAATGTTCACACTTTATTGTAACACATGCAAAACTTGAATAAAAACTATTGGGAAAAAAAAAAGAATTCTATATCAGGCAAAAATGGGACAACATTCTTCTCCTATAACTCCAGCCCTGCAATTCCCGTGCCCCCCCCCCCCCCCCCCCCCAAGCTGGCCACCGCGAGTAAACAGGCTTTTCACAGAGGGAGAGCTTCCTGTCAATTTCTAAGAAGGAGATTCCCCTTCTCTTTAATCTTCACTTGCTGCATGTAAACACAGGCATCTGCCCACTCTGCTCTCTCCCATGTCTCTATTGGCAGGAGGAGGAGAGCCAATTATAGGAGCAATTACAGGAGCAAATCAGAAGGACTTTAACAAGCAGCAGCTTTAAAGAGCACTGCGATATGTAGTCCCCATCTAAAATGGCCCCATAGCTTTCTATGGAGACAGGACTATAAGAGCCAGCCAGCTCTGGGGGCAAAGGAACTAGAGACTCAATTTTGTTGATCGGAGGAGATTTTCAGTCAGCACGAGGTAGGGGAAAAGACCTACAAGGGAAAGGGTCTGCCTCCCAGGTCAGTCCCCGTGTGTTTCAGGCATCCACAGCCAGTTGGGACATCCAGCCTGAGAGAGGGGGATCCCAGGTGCATATCCAGAAACACCTGCATCGACAGTGTGAAGCGCTCCAGTGTGAGGTGACCAGTCAGGTCACTAGAAGAGCATGCCTGTTCCAGTGCATTAGTTTGGGCCCTGATTGCAGGATTTATGGAGGAGACTTTTGCCCATTTGCAGGAAACAAGGACACTGCACACAGATAGAGTTGTATGGACACTTAGTCACCTTTCTGACACCTGTAGTGCTACAGGACATAAAGCCATTTAGATACAGAGACACTGTATACAGACACCATTGTCCTTTCACCCTGCTGAGGAAGATCTTGCATTCTTTACTTGATAATCCGGGCCAGTTGTGTTGTTTGGCCCTGCTGTTAAGTGCACCAACGAGAGAGGCTAGCTGAAGAATCCAAGGCCTCATCTTCCTTCCAAGAGACTGAAGCTACTAGTGCCATATTGGCCCGCACACACATACTCAGGGCTCTGTATATGCAGTAGGTGTGTGGGACAGTTTATCTGGAAAGCTAAGCCATTAAATATCGATTTGAATACAGTGTTTGTCCTTGGGCCTATGGTGTCAGGAGACAGAAGAGAGAGGTCTGACATAAAGAGGGTCAGTCTTCTGCTCTCCTCCTGCTTGGACTCATAGAGCCAAATGTGAGTAGAGGTAACCAATCCAATATAAAGTGTCATATTGTGATCTATATATCATTTAAGTGTGCCTCTGCTCTTGGGGTTATTCTCAGGTTTGGAATACCCTGAAAGCAGTCTTAACCACTTCAGCCCCGGAAGGATTTGCCCAGGCCATTTTTTTGCGATATGGCACTGCATGATTTTAACTGACAATTGCAAGTTCATGCAACGCTGTAACCAAACAAAATTGAAGCCCTTTTTTACCCACAAATAGAGCTTTCTTTTGGTGGTATTTAATCACCTGTGTGTTTTTTATTTTTTGCGCTATAAAAAAAAAATATAAAAAAAAACGACAATTTTGAAAAAAACTACTTTTTTTTACTTTGTTATAATACATATCCAAATACGATATAAAAAAACATATGTGTTCATCAGTTTAGGCCAATATGTTTTTTTCTACATATTTTTGGTTAAAAAAAATAAAAAATAATCGCAATAAGCGTATATTGATTGGTTTGTGCAAAAGTTATCGCTTCTATTAAAAATGGGATAGATTTATGGACATTTATTTATATATTTTTTTTACTGGAAATGGTGGCGATATTCGATTTTTAGTGGGATTGCGGCGGACAAATCTAACCCCAAAATTACACTTTTTGGGGACCAGTGACATTAGTACATTGATCAGTGCTATAAAATGCATTGATCAATGTAAAAATGGCACTGGCAGGGAATGGGTTAACACTAGAGGGCGATCAAGGGGTTAACTGTGTTCCGTCATTGTGTTCTAACTGTAGGGGGGGATGGGCTGCCGATAACTGGGAACAGTAGATCTATGTCATGTCCCCTGTCAGAACGGGGATCTGCCGAGTTTACACTGGCAGATCCCCGTTCTGCCACTGTACAGAGCAAACGGGGATCGCCAGAGGAGATCGGGTCCTTGGGACCAGCGGGCGTCCCACAGTGCATGGCGAGCATGCAGACACAATCCCACATGCATAGACCAACGTACAGGTACGTCGGTTCGCGTAGGAGAGCTGACCTGCCGCAGTATATCTGCATGAGCAGGTTAGCGATTGGTTAATACAGTTTAAGCTATATTGCTCTTGATCTCAAATATTGCTCTCCAGTTGCATTACTGTTGTTTGTTACCCTTTTCCACCGAAATATTGCAGGAAAGATAATTTTGTGTTTTATCATAACGTGTGTAGTTTCATTGGTCCTTGCACTTACACTATAGCCAGGTGTTCCAGAGCGGCTGAAGCTACTCTTGGGGTTAAATGGCAGAGTAAGGGACTGAACATACTTAAGTGGCTCCTGCAGGGGTAGCGCTACACTACATTATGGAAAACATAGCCCTGTCCCAACTTTTATGAGATGTGATGCTGCCATATTTTTTTCTTAAAATGGTACATATTCTCAGTTTAAACATTTGATATGTTTTCTATTTGCTATTGTGAACAAAGTACAGACTTATTATGGAATCGGGGTTGTATTTATTCCAACCTCTATATTGTTTATGCACAAATTAAACAGAATTGGTCCCAGGACAGAGCCCTGGGGTACCCCGCTCACAATGCTAGACCATTCATGAAATACACCATTTATCACCACCCTCTGGATGTTCTCCTGCAACCAGTTTTCTGATTCATCATCATCATCATCAATGTCAAATACCTCAATTTGTAAATTAGGCATTTGTGGGTTACTGTATCAAATGCCCTAGCGAAATCTACATATACTATATCCACAGGCCTTACTCAAAATTGCAGCTGACCTCCTCATAGAATGTTAAAAGATTGGTCTGGCAAGAGTAAATCCATGTTTGTTTACTACTGATACTATTTTCATGGGTAAATTATTGGATATAGTCCCTTATCATTTCTTCCAACAGTTTACATCAGGGGTGTTCACCCGCGGGCCACACAGGACCCAAGAGAGTTTAACATGCATCCAGGGCATGCCTAGAGGGACACCAGGAATGCTGTACAAGCACAGCAGCCACGGTGGCCGGACCCGACAAGTCTGGGCCATGCACATATGGACAGATACTGGGGATGCCTTGCAAGAATAGCAGAGGTACATCTGGAGGGATGCTGGGCTGCCATGTTTGCAATAACACTGGCAGCAGTAAATGCAGGGACTCCCGCTAGCGCCAGGGAAAAAAATGCCACATAGATGGATGCTGGGAGGGCTGCGCCCTCCGCACATTTGAGTTGCCAAAACAGAGGATTTGCAACTCTGTGTATATGCTCAATAAAATCTTCTTTTATTCCACAGAAAAACACAGCCTTAGATACAAAGATGTTACAGTATAACAACTCTATCTAAAGCTGTGTTTTTCTGTGGAATGCTTGAATAAAAGATTTTAATGAGCATATACACAGAGTTGGCAATCCTCTGTTTTGGAATATGTTGTGACAGTGCTGCGGCTGCAGATCAGGCACCTGTTTGCCCTTCGGCTTGGTTTGCACATGTACAGTTGGTTCCCACTGCTGGTCCACACCTGTACCTGCAGCCACAATCACCCGTACAAAAAAACGCAGGAGATGCATGTGTAACGACACCTGCACGCACTGGAAATCGCAGTAGCCACGGGCTGCAATTTCAAAAATGGAGCGCAGACCTTTTCCCTGTGTTTTCAATAGGTATGGCAGCTCATTCAAATGACACACAAAACACCGCTCACAAAGTTTGAAGTGTAAACCAAGGGTTATTGTTAGCGGATTTTATGTGTGGCCCAGAACAATTCCTATTCTTCCAATGTGGTCGAGGAATGGTTTCCATACTATTGATGTAAGCTGGTCTAGTCTGTAGTTTCTCATTTATGAGCTACAAAAAAAAATTTCAGACCATAATAATGGATTGTCTTGTCGCTACACGTGCCAGACTGAGATGTTTGGAATGTCTTTTGAAGACAATTATTCTAGTTAAGTAAGCAGTTACTTCACTTTTCTTTGTCATGAGCACTATATTACATGCAATGTTTTAATGAGGAAATATAATTTATAACCTAAAAGTACTGACCATGTACAGCAAGGAGGAAAATGGTATATAGTATATAAAAAGTATTTACCAAAACATATTCAAGCTATAGTAATATAATGGATATGGGCTGAAAGTGCACACTCTCGTTTAATTTGAGGGTATGTACATCCAAATCGGAGGAAGGGTTCGGAAATTACAGCTCTTGGGCTGCTTTCACACTGCACAGGTAGCCGCGGTCGTGGTAAAACCCCGCTAGTTTTAGAGGAGTTTTACCAGCGATATGGGTCCACTATGCAGACGGGAGCGCGTCGCTTTTAACCCCCACAAGGGGTGAAAACAGGGTTAAAAGTGCCGGCTCTCCGCACTACCGAGGCGGTGTGCAGCCGCTTCAGAAGCACTTGCCATTGATTTTAATGGCAGGGGCGGTAGAGAAGCGGTGTATACACCGCTCCCCTCACCGCCCCAAAGATGCTGCTTGCAGGACTTTTTGTAACGTCCTGCAAGCACACCGCCCCAGTGTGATATCACTTAGGGCTTTCACATTGGGGTGGATTGGGGGGGATTTTTGAGGTGCTTTACAGACGTCATTTCTAGCTAAATGGCATCTGTAAAGTGCCTCAGTGTGAAAGGAGCCTTAAGAATAGACCAAAATTAATTGGACAATTGAATCAAAAGCTGTTTGATGGCCAGGTGTGGGCTACTCCATTATTTCTTTGCCAATCAGGTACATAAAAGGTCTGGAGTTCCTCACAAAAGTGAGTACACCCTTCACATTTTTGTAAATATTTTATTATATCTTTTCGTGTGACAACACTGAAGAAATGACACTTTGCTACAATGTAAAGTGGTTTGTGTACAGCTTGTATAACAGTGTAAATTTGCAGTCCCCTCAAAATAACTCACACAGCCAATAATGTCTAAACCGTTGGCAACAAAAGTGAGTACACCCCTAAGTGAAAATGTCCAAATCGGGCCCATTTAGCCTTTTTCCCTTCCAGGTGTCATGTGACTCCTTAGTGTTACAAGGTCTCAGGTGTGAATGGGGAGCAGGTGTGTTAAATTTGGTGTTAATCGCTCTCACTCTCTCATATGGGTCACTGGAAGTTCAACATGGCACCTCATGGCAAAGAACTCTGAGGATCTGAAAAAAAGAATTGATGCTCTACATAAATATGGCCTAAGCTATAAGAAGATTGCCAGGACCCTGAAACTGAGCTGCAGCACGGTGGCCAAGACCATACAGGGGTTTAACAGGACAGGTTCCACTCAGAAGGGGCCTCGCCATGGTCGACCAAACAAGCTGAGTGGACATGCTCAGCGTCATATCCAGAGGTTGTCTTTGGGAAATAGATGTATGAGTGCTGCCAGCATTGCTGCGGAGGTTGAAGGGGTGGGGGGGGGGTCAGTCTGTCAGTGCTCAGACCATAAGCTGCACACTGCATCAAATTTGTCTGCATGGCTGTCCTCCCAGAAGGAAGCCTCTGCTAAAGATGATGCACACGAAAGCCTGCAAACAGTTTGCTAAAGCCAAGCAAGCAGACTAAGGACATGGATTGCCGGAACCATGTCTTGTGGTCTGATGAGACCAAAATAAACTTATTTGGTTTAGATGGTGTCAAGCTTGAGTGTAGTGGCAACCAGGTGAAGAGTACAAAGACAAGTGTGTCTTGCCTACAGTCAAGCATGGTGGTGGGAGTGTCATAGTCTGGGGCTGCATGAGTGCTGCCGGCACTGGGGAGCAACACTTCATTGAGGGAACCATGAATGCCAACATGTACTGTGACATACAGAAGCAGAGCATGATCCCCTCCCTTTGGAGACTGGACCACAGGGCAGTATTCCAACATGATAAAGACCCCAAACACACCTCCAAGATGACCATTGCCTTGCCAAAGAAGCAGAGGGTAAAGGTGACGGACTAGCCATGCATTTCTCCAGACCTAAACTCTATTGAGCATCTGTGTGGCATCCTCAAACGGAAGGTGGAGGAGCGCAAGGTCTCTAACATCCACCAGCTTCATGATGTCGTCATGGAAGAGTGGAAGTGGACTTCAGTGGCAACTTGTGAAGCTCTGGTGGACTCCATACCCAAGAGGGTTAAGGCAGTGCTGGAAAATAATGGTGGCCACACAAAATATTGACACTCTGTGCCCAATTTGGACATTTTCACTTAGGGGTGTACTCACTTTTGTTGCCAGCAGTTTAGACATATAATGGCTGTGTGTTGAGTTATTTTGAGGGGACAGCAAATTTACACTGTTATACAAGCTGTACGCTCACTACTTTACATTGTAGCAAAGTGTCATTTCTTCAGCGTTGCCACATGAAAAGATAATAAAATATTTACAAAAATGTAAGTGTACTCACTTTTGTGAGATACTGTAAGTGTGGTATTTGCGTTTGGAATCTATTGCTGTGAACCTACATCATGCATTTAAAGGAGCTGTCCATGCAAGTGAAACAGGCCATTGTAAGGCTTCAAAAACTAAACAAATCCATCAGAGAGATAGCAGCAACATTAGGAATGGCCAAATCAACAGTTTGGTACATTCTGAAGAAAGAAGAGTGCACTGGTGAGCTCAGCAACATAAAAAGGCCTGGACGTCCATGTCCTGTAGTGGATGATCACAGGATCCTCTCTATGGTAAAGAAAAACCCATTCACAACATCCAGACAAGTGAAGGACACTCTCCAGGAGGTGGACATATCATTGTCAAAGTCTACAATCAAGAGATTTCATGAGAGAAAATACCAAAAAGTGCTAACCATTCAAAAGTCTGAAGAATAGAAAAAGGCAGATTAGACTTTGCAAAAAATCTAAAAAAAAGCCAGATCAGTTCTGGAAAAGCATTCTTTGGGCAGATGAAACTAAGATTAATCTGTACCAGAATGATGGGAAGTGGTGGAGGCAGTGTGATGGCATGGGCATGCATGGCTTCCAGTGGCACTAGGTCATTGGTGTTTATTGATGATGTCACAGAAGCAGCCGGATGAGTTTGGCAGTGTTTAGAGATATACGGTCAGCCCAGATTCAGCCAAATGCAGCAAAGTTGATTGGACAGCACTTCACAGTATAGATGGACAATGATCCAAAACAGACTGCAAAAGCAACCCAGGAGCTTTTGAAGGAAAAGAAGTGGAATGTTCTGCAATGGCCGAGTCAATCGCCTGATCTCAGCCCAATTGAGCATGCATTTCACGTACTGAAGGCAAAGCTAAAGGCAGAAAGACCCACAAACAAAGAACAACTGAAGACAGCTGCAGTTAGAGCCTGGCAAAGAATCAGAAAGGAGGAAACCCAGTCTTTGGTAATGTCCATGGGTTCCAGATTTCAGGCAGTCATTGCCAGTAAAGGATACTCAACACAATATTTAAAATGAACATTTTATTTATGATTATATTCATTTGTCCAATTGCATTTGAGCCCCTGAAAATGGGGGGACTGTGTATAAAATGGCTGCAGTTCCTAAAATCTGTACTTGATATTTATGTTCAACCCCTTGAATTAAAGGTGAAAGTCTGCACTTCAAATTCATTTGGATTGTTTTATTTTAATTGTATTCTGGCATTAAGAGGTAAAAGTATGAAAATTGTGCCTGTATCCAAATATATATGGTCCTAACTGTATGCACAGTCTGACTGAAACACCATTGTTTGTAAATCTAAAAAGTTAAATGGGTCTTCCAGCTGCTAGCTGTGGAAGTGTTAGACGCATCAGACCTTTCTGAACAGTTGCGTTCAAAGAGCATGTCTTATTTCAATACTAAACACCGTAGGTCTCTTGTTACTAAACCCAAACAGTAAAATCAGTCTGTATCTGCAGCATAGCATGTTTGTTATACTTACTGTGGAACTTAAGGGGTTAATCCTCTGCATTGTGTAAAAAAGGCTGTTTTATTCTGTATGCCATAAATACTTCCCTCCTGCACTGTCAATCTATGCAAGTCCATATAATACACAGCAGGGTGGTTAAACTACACATGCTCAGTTTGGTCTCTTATGCTGGATAGAACATTTCCTGTTTCAGTTGAACTGTTCAGGTCACATGATATTGACATCACACGTGGGCGTGTATACAGGCTGTAATGGAAAACTCCTCCTACCTAAACACACAGCTATGGACAAACTGTGCAGGTTATCAGGAAACCATGGTATACAGATCATACCAAAAGGTATATAGTGGCAGTATTTTAATGTAAAAAGATGATTTATAAGCTGTGGGCACTGTGGGGGGGGGGGGGTGCAGATGAACTATTTTCATATTATTGGGTTTAGTAACACTTTAACCACTTCAATACCAAGCCTGTTTTTGGGGTTTGGTGTTTACAAATTAAAAACTGTTTTTTTGCTATAAAATTACTTAGAACCCCCAAACATTATATATATTTTTTTTTCTAACACCCTAAAGAATAAAATGGCGGTCATTGCAAAACGTTATGTCACACCGTATTTGAGCAGCGGTCTTCCAAGTGGGATTTTTTTTTGAAAAATTCAGTTTTTTGAGTTAAAAAATAAGAAAACAGTAAAGTTAAGCCACTTTTTTCCATATTGTGAAACATAATGTTATGCTGAGTAAAATGATACCCAACATGTCATGATTCAAAATTGCGTCCGCTCGCGGAATGGTGACAAACTTTGCAACTAAAAAAATCTCCATTGGCAACGTTTAAAAAATTCTACAGGTTAGCAGTTTTGAGATACAGAGGAGGTCTAGCGCTAGATTTATTGCTCTTGCTCTAACGATCGCGGCGATACCTCACATGTGTGGTTTGAACACCATTTTCATATGTGGGAGTGACTTACGTATGCGTTCGCCTCTGCGCGCGAGCTCGCGGGGTCGGGCCGCTTTAAAAAAAAATTTTTTCAATTATTTATTTTACTTTTTATTTTTACACTGTTCTTTTTTTTAAAAAAAATGTGATCACTTTTATTCCTATTACAAGAAATGTAAACATTCCTTGTAATAGAAAAAAAAGCATGGCAGGTCCTCTTAAATATGAGACCAGGGGTCAAAAAGACCTCAAATCTCATTTACACTAAAATGCAAAAAATAAATAAATTAGAAAAAATGACAGAACAAAAAAAATAAAAAACGGGCCCTTTAAAACCGTTGGGCGGAGATGACTTCTGACGTCATTTCCGCCCTGCCGTGTTATGGAGCCGAGTGAGCGGCTTAAGCGGCTCACGGACACTGGGGGGGACGGATCGGATAATCTCCGTCGCTGCCGGCGGGTCCGGAAAGCGGCGGGAGGGGGGGGCACCTCTCCCGCTGCTGATAAAAGTGATCTCGTGGTGAATCCGCCGCTAAGACCACTTTTATCTTTTTCAGAATCGCTTCCTGAAAATCACCTCTATAGACTTACCACGGACGTCGATGTCCGTGGTAAGTCTATAGAAAAAAAAAAAAGTCCTTCGCTAAGACTTTTTCTATTTTCACCAGAATCGCCGCCTAAGTGGTGCTCTAGTGAAAATAGTCGTCGCCCTCTCCACGGGGGGGGAGGGCGGCGAAAGGCCTGGGCGGCCGTCGCTGCCTCTAATAGGCTAGGCAGGGGGGGTCACAGGCACTCGGCGAATTCGGCGAGTGAGCCGAGGTATTGTGCCGTCCCGCCTTTACTGCAGTCTTCAGTAGAGGCGGGTTGCCAAAATTTCCCGGGCAAAAAATAAAAAAAACAAGACAGTAAAAAAGATTAAATAAATAAAAAACGTAAAATCACATTTACTCTAAACTCCAGAAAAACTGGGGACCAGAGTATAAATTCTCCTGGACGGTACGAAAAAAAAGATAATGTTCCTTACAAATGTAAAGAACATTATCCTTATTTTCACTAGTGTAAAAAAAA
>BLSH010127321.1:779358-797649 GCA_018402905.1 Glandirana rugosa | reverse complement strand
GTAGACGGTCTCTCCTCTCTCCGCCCGACCGGCTATTGCTTCCCAATTGTCAGACCTGTCATTGAAACCCCAAATTACATTTTAATTAGTAGATTAGTCCAGTTATCCTTCATACAGCAGAGTTATGTAGCAACATACCATGGTGTCTCTCCAGGCGCTCGTTATCGGCCAGCCCGCCTCTCTCCTCTCTGGCAGATGTCAGCGGTGGATTCCTCAGCCCCGCCCATCTCTCTTCTGATTTGTCAGCTACAGTCAGCGGACGGGGCTGAGGAATCCACCGCTGATGTCTGCCAGAGAGGAGAAAGGCAGGCAGCAGGCTGGGCGGTAACGAGCGAGACACCACGGTATGTTGCTACATAACTCTGCTGCATGAAGGATAACTAGACTAATCTACTAATTTAAAAATGTCATTTGGGGTTTCAATGACAGGTCTGACAAGACATCCGGGCGTTTCACAAATAGGAGACTTGTCAGGCGTCTTGAGTCGCCTGACAAGTTGCCTCCATGCAAATTGGAACTGTTCCAAGTCGGAGCGACTCAAGTCACTCCGACTTAGAAAAAGGTTCCTGTACGACTTGGGGGCGGCTTGCATTGACTTCTATTACAGAAGTCATTTGCAAGTCGCGTTGTGCCGAGGTCGCCCACAAGTCGGATGATGTCACCCATAATCGATTATGGGCAGTTGCTGCATCGATGCCGCATTTTTAATTTCAGCAACCCTAGTGTACAGTCTATAATTTCATTTTCAATATCAATCTGTGCCTGTGCATTAGGCTCCTTTTTTTAACTAGCCCATGAGAATAATCATTTGAGTGTGAGTTTACGTGCAAATAATTGTAGGTCTTTGAGTGTATCAAACTTGTTTAAATTAAGTTCATATCTGGACAAAAGCTTAAACCCCTAGAGAGCAACCGGCGCTCAGGGGCTGAAAGCTGGTGTTCAGAAAGGTTCACTATGTTCAATTCGTTGGAGGTGGAAAAAGAAGTGGAAGAATTTGAATCTGTGATTAACTCAGAAGAGTTGGTGATTCTAAAGTTGTGGGATTGGCCAAAAAATCCCCCTGTGGATCAGACTTAGTGTTTGGTGGATGTTTAACCACTTCCTTACTGGGCACTTAAACCCCCCCCCGCCCGGACCAATTTTCTGCTTTCAGTGCTGTCCCTCTTTGAATGACAATTGCGCGGTCGTGCGATGTTGTACCCAAACAAAATTGGCGTCCTTTTTTTACCACAAATAGAGCTTTCTTTTGGGGGGTATTTGATCACCTCTGCGATTTTTATTTTTTCCACTATAAACGAATAAAGAGTGACGATTTTGAAAAAACAACAATATTTTTTACTTTTTGCTATAATAAATGTCCAAAAATAAAAAATAAAACAAATTTATTCATCAGTTTAGGCCAATATAGATTCTTTTACATATTTTTGTTAAAAAAAACGCAATCGCCGTATATTGATTGGGTTGCGCAAAAGTTATAGCGACTACAAACTATGGACATTGGTTTATGGCATTTTTATTTATTTTTATTTTTTTACTGGTAATGGCGGTGATCTACGATTTTTAGCAGGACTGCGATATTGCAGCAGACACGTCGGACGTTTTTGACACTTTTTTGGGACCAATGACATTTATACAGCGATCAGATCTAAAAATAGACACTGATTACTGTATAAATGTCATTGGCAGGGAAGGGGTTAACACTAAGGGGGCAGTGAAGGGGTTAAAAGTGTTCCCTGGGTGTGTTCTAACTGTGGGGGGGGGCGGGGTTGCCAGGGGCATGACAGATCTAACTGATCCCAGTGACAGGGATCCGTAGATCTGGCATGTCCCCCCTCACAGAACAGTGAACCGCCGTGTTTACAACGGCGGTTCCCCGTTCCTGCTCTCTGAGGAGATTGCGGGTCTCCGGCGGACATCGGGTCCGCCCGACTCGCGGGTGCGCACCCAACGCGAGCCGAAGGGGAGGACGTCTATTGACGGCCTCCCGGCATTTTAAAACCGTGCTGTAGCCGTCATTCGGCTATGGCGCAGACGGGAAGAGGTTAAGAGAAGAGGAAGAGGGAAAGATTAGATAATGAGGAAGGACCAAGCTCCCATGTGCACCACCTACCACCTATGCAGAAGAAGAAAGTGAACTTGATGGTTGTGTCTCCAAAGAAGATTTTTTAGAGATTTGGGTATGTGTTCCATCACAACTGGGTCTCTGTTTATTGTTTCCCCCCCCCCCCCCTCTACATATGAAAATATAGCATTAACTTACCTGCCGCCACTGCCAGTCTTTATGCATCTATAATCGCCCACAGGTACTCACTGGTTTCAATAACATATAATTACTTTTGTAAAGATATCTGGATGCGATTTAATGCAGTACCATATAGAAGGATTTTTTATATCAATATATTTTGTTTTTTTTTAATAATCTACAGGCTATTTTCTGGCCTTGGATTTCCTCCTTCCCTTCTCCCTTCCCCTCTGAGGTGGCACCTAGAGCTCTTTTGGGGTGGAGGCGTTCTGGCTATGGTGTGGGACCTGGTCTGTCTGGGAATGGCATGATTTTAGCACAAACTTTTAAATTGAACTTTGTCTAACATATTTATACACTCAGGTAAGTTGTGGTTTCCTTTACATTAAAACTTGGGGCACCATTATGTTTTGAGTGGTCCTATAGTCTCACTTTTCCATCTTTATCTTTCAGAACCAATCAAATTTGATTGAAATGTACAAGCTATTACCTCTGATGAAGGTCGTCAGTACCGAAATGCATTAGGTTATGTACAATATTTAGATCAAATGGAATACTACATATTTTGGATTGTTGCTATAGGGCACATTTTGTCCCTTTCTTTTTAATTCAATTTATATTTGTATCAATAAAATCTTTTTTATTATAAATATTTGTTTGCTTTGTGCCTTTAAAAAGTCCCACTCCAGAGGGTCCTTTTTGACATTTGCAACCAAACAGGGATGATGGCACATATGTAGCTGGCTTTTCAGGCTTTTCAAGCATGGTGGGGATCACTGACTCAGAGACACCCCTATCCCCCAATACCTGGGACTCAATAGCCAGGCCATCAAAGCCAGCGAGGGTAAAGCAGGGTGCAGGATGGGTCCCTGCGACAGCACATCTTCGCGAAGCGAGAGCCGCCAGGGAACATCCGTTACCCAGGATAGCCGGGATTCCCTCCACTTATATCCTGCGCAACAGGCGCGGAAGAAGCTTGAGAGGCGAGAAGGCATACAGAAGCCGGTACCGAGACCATGGAGCCACAAGGGCATCTGCAACGTCTGCCAACGGATCCCTTGTTCTGCACACAAAGGTCTGCACCTTGCAATTGAACCGGGACGCTAGTAGGTCCACGTCTGGTGAGCCCCACCTTTGGCAAATCTAGTGGAACACCTCTGGATGCAGAGACCACTCTCCCTGATCCAGAGTCTGGAGGCTGAGGAAGTCCGCCTGCAGATTTTCGACGCCCGGAATGTAAATGGCGGAGATTGCTGGCACGTGAAGCTCTGCCCACCTCAGAATGAGGGCCTCTTCCAAAGTTGCTGCCAAGCTCTTCGTTCCGCCCTGATGGTTCCCATACGCCTCCGCCGTGGCGTTGTCCGACTGAACCCAAACCGGTCGACCGTGCAACCTCCCCGACCAGTGGGAGAGGCAGAGCCTGATCGCCCGCAGACTCCTCCGATGACCATCGGCCCTGGGCAGACAACCGCCCCAGGACCCCTCCCCAGCCCGATAGGCTGGTGTCCGTTGTAACAATCGACCACTGAAGGGGAAGGAACGACTTCCCCAGACTCAACGCCGGGGCCCGTAGCCACCAGGCCAGTGACCCCCTGGTCTGATGATCCAAACTGATCATCCGATCCAGAGACAAAGGAGACCTGTCCCACTGCAGTAGTATCGCTCGCTGCAGGAGCCGGGTGTGACTCTGGGCGTACGGTATCGCCTTGAAGGACGAGACCATGTGTCCCAGCACCCGCATGCAAAAACGTAAGGAGGACCACCGTCGTGACAGGAGGGACCGCACTGCTACTTGCAGTGCCAGCAACTTGTCCGGAGGTAGAAATACCTTCGCCTGCACAGTGTCCAATGTCAGACCCAGATATTCGAGGCAAAAGTACGGGGTCAATGTCGACTTCTGTAGGTTGATCAGCCAACCGAAGTCCCTCAGTGAGGTCAGGGTGACAGTAACTCTGTCCTCCAGAGCCTGCGCCGACTTCGCGCGCAGGAGTAGATCATCCAAGTAGGCCACGACAGCAATGCCCCTCTGCCGCAACAGAGCGAGCACTGGGGCCAGTAACTTGGTGAACACCCACGGAGCCGAGGCCAGGCCGAAGGGGAGAGCCACAAACTGGTAATGAAGGTCCCCTACAGCAAAGTGCAGGAAGCGCTGGTGCCCGACATAAATGGGAACATGTAGATATGCGTCCTTGATGTCCAGGGACGCCAGCCAGTCCCCTTGGTGCAGGGCGACCACGACCGAACGGACTGATTCCATCCTGAATTTGCGCTTCTTCACAAAGTTATTGAGCACCTTCAAGTCCAGAACTGGCCTTGCCCCCCCCCGCCCTTCTTTGGTACCACAAAGAGGTTTGAATAGAAGCCGCGGAATCTCTCCGCCGAAGGGACTGGCACAATCACCCCCTGTTCGGCCGTCGACCGCACAGCCCCTAGCAGAGCTAGCCGACGCTCCGGAGGGAGCCTTAAATTGGACGGGAAGAGCCTGTCCGGGGGCCGAGTGCTGAACTCTATCTTGTACCCGGAGGAGACCACATCCATCAGTCCGCGAACCCCAGAAGTCAGCCCCCCACCTGAGAATCAGGCGGGGGCAACCCATCATGTGGAGGAGGACTTATTCTCCGTCTTTTCGGGCTTGCGTTGCCAGGGACGCTTACCAGAGCCCGAGGCAGACTTGCCAGCCTGGGCGTTCCTGCCCGCCTGACCAGCCGCGCGAAAAAAAAAGTTTCTGCCCTGAGGGCTGAGGTCCCTGTTTGCGGCGCTGATCACCGCGCTTGGGTTCAGGAAGAAACATACTCTTGCCCCCCAGTGAAATTCTTAATGATTTCGTCCAATTGGGGCCCAAATAGCCGGCCACCTTGAAAGGGAAGATCCGTGAGGCCTTTTTTGGATGCATGGTCACCCGACCAGCATCACAGCCACAGCAGGAGACTGATAATGATTGCAAAAACCGACATTTTTGACAACATCGGTATCAAGTCCAGGGCTGCGTCACAAAGATAACGGAGCCCTTGCACCAGGTGTTCTGCTCGCTGCACAGACTCAGGAGAATCTACGCTGCCCGTGCCTCACTCCACTCAAGTGCACACTCCGTGAGTGACTGAGCTACCATGACAGACGCCAGGGCCGGTCGCATGGCTGCCCCCGCCACCAAAAAGAGTGCCTTAGACACTGCTTCTGTCCGCCTATCGGCCGGATCCCTAAAAGAGGGAGACCCCTCCAGGGGAATAGTTGTCGCCTTGTTTAGGCGGGCCACAGGCGGGTCCACCTCGGGAGAGACACATTTCTGTAACAGGCTGTCCTCAAAGGGATAGTGCACAGAAAAGCGTTTTGGCAGGGTGAAGGAATTCAGCGGACGCTTCCATTCCTTATACACATACTGGTCAAAATACTGGAGGTAGGGAAAAACCCTAGGAGCACGAGAGGGCTTCTTGGACCCAAACGTATAGGCAGACGCCTGTGCCTCTCCAGCCTGATCCAGGTGCAGAGAACTGCGAACCACCCACCAGCGCCTTTTCACGTGCCACGAGGCCCCCTGGTCCTCCTCCCCATCCGAGGGCTCCAGCTCTCCATCTGAGAGCTCCACGGGGGTCCCCGTGACCCCAGAGCCCCCTTCCGGTTCTGAGTCCTCCTCGGAGGATTGCGGGGGAAGGGCCCCCTAAACCAGTCTGATTCACCCCGGGTGAAAAACTCCTCCAGGAAGGAAGTTAACTGATCTAGGGGAACCAGAGGTCCCAGCGGGACCTGTGCTTCTGCGGAGCCCTCCGGAGAAGAAACTGTGGGCTCAGCCGCCATTGTGCCACCGCCAGGACACATGTGAGGCCTGCCAGCCATCACCCCCTCAGCGCCACCCCCTGCAAAGCCTCAGTATTTGCCCAGTAGGACCCAGCACCGCTGTCCCTGCACCCCAGAAAGAAAGCCAGCAATACTTGCGGAGCCCTGTGCCACTGTGTGCCCAAAGAGGCTGCCACTGTCTGCCAATGCCCCGGATGTTTCGCCGTCCGAGCTGCTGATGCTGCTAGCCTTGCTGCCGCTGCGTTCCCGGAAGGAATGGCGCCAAAAGCACATGGAAATCTCCCATACAGGGAGACCAACCAAAAATGGCCGCTGACAACCACAAGAGGCCAAACACCTCCAAAATGGCCGCGTCCGCGGCAAAATGGCCGTGGTCGCGGCTCCAGAAAAATGGCGGCCGGCATCGCCAAAATGGCGGCGGCCGCATGGCAAGCAAACAAACGTTAGGTGCCTGAATGGCAGGCGAGCGGCAGAGGAGTGGGCAGGTCGCGAGCGGGCGGCCAGGCGGACGGCAGGGCAGGCATGCGTGCGGGGGGGGAGAAGACATGACAGGGACCAGTGGCCTGTGCCCCCCCACCAGAGTGGCACCGCTAGTCACCCCCCCAGGAAGGAGGGGGGTGTCACTCACCCATCCAGACGGGTGTAGCTGGTATCCACCCGGTGCAGACCTTCCTCCCCCCAGGTGGGGAGGGATGCTGCTGGCCAAGCGACCCCTGGGCCGGCCATAGCCAGGACACTGGGCGCGCAAGGTGGGGCCTTTAACCCACCGGCCGCCCGCACGGAGCGGGCAGGATGCGGCGGACCCCGCCAGTGCTAAGGGTGGCTCGCATCCATCGGCTGTGCTGGGGAGATGGCAGGACCCATAACGTCCGCATGGTCCCCAGCCAGCTGCTTGATTGCAGTCTTCATCAGAAGGCTTGCGCAAAAAGAATAAAAGGAAAAAAGAAAAAAACTTAGGGGAACTGCAGTTCCCAGCAGGGAACCAGGTCTAACTCCTTGCACTAGGCAGAAGAAAACTGATATGCAGGACTGAGGGGTTATGTGCTGAGTAAGGACGGCCCCCCTGGGGAGGGGCCAGCTTTGCTTTCTGAACTTTCGTTTTGCCTAGTCTACTCCTAGTAAAAGGTACATAACCCACGTGTCATGAAGAAAGGCTGCATCTGTCAATGAACGTAAGAGAAATAGAGACAAATTCTATTACATTTCCACAAAATCCGCACCCCAATCCTCCTACATCAGGAGACACACTTTAGGTCAGACACTGTTCCGCGTCACCCACACAAACAATATCCTACCTGGTTCCACAGCGCCAACCCTGGTGCAAGGTCCAAAGGAGTATCCATGGCCTTTCATGCATCCTTCTCCCCAGATGTCATAGATACATGCATTGACCCATGTGTTAGATTTATATTTCTGAAGATTTCTCATAAGCAAACCATATTCACCATTGTTAACCTTTATTCTCCTAATCAGAACCAACTCCGATTCCTCTCTTTGGTGGCATCCAGGCTGAAAAGAATTGGTGCAATCAACGTGATACTAGGGGAAGATCTTAACACGGCCCTGATCCCACGGCTTCATTCTTTCTCTTGTAAGTCTTCCCTGTCCCCAGCTTCACTATCAAAAATTTTTTGCTCTTCTCTGAGCTCTCGCTGGTAGACACGTGCGGGGTGCTAAACCCTTCAGGCAGGGATTATACATACTACTCTCCCGCCCACGCCTCATATAGTCGCATTGACTACATCTTAGTATCTCAGTCCCTACTAGAGAGCTCCCCAGAGGTAGAGATCGGCTTAACGCTATGGTCTGACCACGCCCCTGTACATTTGCATCTAGGTTGGGTACCGACGCGTAGGAAATGGTTCACGTGGAGGTTAAATAATTTACTGGCAAATACGGTTTGCTCCCAGGCAATTTCTCAAGCGATAAAGGACTTTATTGTTGATCACGCCCAAGACCACACTGCCCCCATATTGAAATGGGAAGAGCTGAAATGTGTGCAGCACGGTTCACGTCTCAAACAGGCTCGCTTGGCTGACATTTCCCATCTTTAAGCAAAAATAGCCACATTGAAAGCCTCCCACAAACAGTCTTTAGATCCGTCGACTCTTTGCGGATAAATCTTTGGTAGCCAGAGACAAGGGACAAGTCTTGCATTACTCACAGACCAATAAATTTTGTAAACACTTGGCGAGCGTGCTTCATCCAAGACAGATCCCTTTCATCCAGTCCTCCACTAATGGGAAATTGCACACAAACTCTGCAATTGCTGAAGAGTTTCGCCAGTACTACTCCTCACTAGACAACCTACCTCCCCCGGGATCACCCCCCTCACCTTGAGATACTGTGGAACCTATAGATATGCACGCCTACATACAAGAGACTGCCCTTCCGACTATACCCAACCAAGACTCTGAAGACCTGGAATCCCCCTTAGCAGACACTGAATTCTTACAGGTCATTAAAGGACTTAAAAATGACAAGAGTCCAGGCCCAGACGGGTTCTCCTCGCTCTTTTATAAAACGTTTTCCGCTCTTTTGTTACTCATTCTAGTGGAAGCTTTCAACACTCTAGACTGGACACATCTACCCCCTCCTTCACTACTACTGACCCAAATTGCAGTTCTACCTAAACCAGGCAAAGATCCCTACATTTGCAGTAAATACAGACCCATCTCTCTCCTGAACATTGATTTGAAACTATTTGCCAAAATCATAGCGAACCGTATGTCCCCTCTACTACCTAACATTATCCATAAAGACCAGGTGGGGTTTGTCCCTGGATTATAGACCTTACACCAAGACCTTACATCTCATCTCATATGCACAAAGACATTGCATGCCAGCCTGCCTTCTCTCATTTGATGCCGAGAAGGCATTTTATAGGGTTAATTGGTCTTTTCTACTTGAAACCCTAACACAGATCGGCCTAGGACTGAAGATACTCGCCCGCATTATGTCCTTACATTCTTCACCCTCGGCCGTGGTGATGGTGAATGGGATCCAGTTGGGAAAACTCAATATAGCTAATGGGACCAGACAGGGCTGCCCCCTTTAACCCTTATTATTCGCCCTAGTCATTGAACACTTAGCCCAAGTCCTTTGAGCCAACCCGTCAATTCATGGAATTCAGACTACCTCGTCGCACTGAAAATTATCCCTATATGCAGATGATCTTTTGTATGTAACCCAACCTCAGCATCCCCTCCATACTATCTGAAATCTGTAGGTTTGGTTTCCACAGTAACTACAAACTTAACCTCTCAAAAAACAGAAGCACTTAACCTATCCCCTAGCTCCAAAGACACTTTCTTCCCTTAAGACTAACTTCCAATTCCAATGGCGACCCCAGTCGATTACATACCTTGGTACGGCCATTCTGGCGCATTTCCCAGACCTATATGCACTAAATTTCAGTCCTCTCCTCACAAATCTCAGTAGGTTGACTGAAACTCGGAGGGATCTCCCAATATCCTGGTTCGGACGAATCAATGTCCTAAAAATGGATATACTCCCAAAATTATTATACTTATTTCAGGTCTTGCCTATAGCTCTCCCGTCTGCCTTTTTCAGAACCCTTCGCTCTGTGGCCATTCTCTTTATTTGGCGAGAGGGCACCCCAGACTCAAACATAAAAACTTCTGCCAACCAAAAACACTAGGGGGAGTGGGCCTCCCTGACTTTGAGATCTACCATGACTCTGTGGTGTTATCCTGTATCCTGGAATGGTTCCCGCGCTCTCTAACCAAAGCTTCCACAGCAGTGGAACAAGATATGTCGTCAATAGAACTCCGGGCTTTGCTCTGGGGTCATGACATAACATAAATCACTACAGACACTCTCCCCTCTCAACAGAAGCTTTACACATTTGGTACGGTAAGAGAGGCAAATACTCACTCTCTACCGACCCTAGCCCTCTGACGCCATTGTTCGACAACCCGTCCCTCCCCGAAACCAGGGAAGCGCTGATCTTCAACACATACGACAGAACCTCGTGGCCCACTGCAAAACCTTCTAACCAAATACACAGACCCCTGAAAGACTTTGAACATCTATGCTCACTGCCTGAAAATGCCCCGCCACACTCTATTAGCAATTTACAAAATCATTCAAGACGATACGCATAGTACACTTAGTACATTTACTAGGACTTGGTGTAGTGAGCTGGGGACCGAAATATCGGAGGTAGAGTGGTATAAATCCTTTCTATTCACACACGTCCAAGTCCTCTATCTCGGGCTCTACCCAGTAAAATAATTATAAGCTGCTATCTAGATGGTACAGAGTCCCATCCATCAAACAGATCTTCCCCTCGTCCTCTGACGTATGCTGGAGATGTCAATCGGAGAGAGTTACTTACCTCCACATCTGGTGAAATTGCGACCTCATTTGCTCATTTTGGTCTCAGATCTCTCAGATCTACACAGAGATGTATGATGAACCCTTAACGTCGTCCCCCTCTATAGTCCTGCTATCCATACCCCCGGCATCAATTGAATCCCAGAAGTCCAGCCTGTTAAGATTTTTTCTCTCCGCTGGCAGACATTTGATTTCCAGATTCTAGAAAAACCCCTCCCCGCTATCCCTCAATATGTGGGTAAATGAACTAAATTACATCATGCTTATGGAGGAGATGCAGGCTATGGTGGTGGACAAACAAGAGAAGTTCACCAACACATGCACGATTAGGATTCATTACTCTGCCTCTGAGAAACTGAAGAGAAGGTTGTGATGATATTCCACACCCTTAGTACTAAAAAATAATGGTAAAAAAGAAACCACTTTCCCCTCCCTACTTATCCTTCTGCTCCCATGCTTTTTTTTCCTTCTACTCTATCCCCCCTCTCTCTTTCTACCCCCTTTCGGTCCTTTCTTTCGCTGTGTCCCTTCACTTTTTATTTTTTATTCTATCTATCTCTAAGCATTTAGCTCACCCATCTAGTCTTTCTTGCCTTAAGGCTACCCAAGAGATGTGAGGTACCACTATATATGTCTGAATCTCATATCGTAGCCTAGGTGGGGTTCAATCTTTACAGTTCACTTATGATGTCCACTAAGAAGCTATCTATGATACATACTGAACCTAGAATGTCTGACTATCTGATATACTGTTATATTGTCCCTGCTGGGACCTTGTTTTCATGTTATACCTACATTCTGATATTTCGACTGTACGAATGTGCACTTGTTTTTGATCACGCTGTGAACAATAAAAACATATTTAACCATAAATCACACCTTTTTACTAGTGATTTAAATCAACTTGATGTAAATCAAATCCACCCTGATGAGGGATGACCCTGCAGCTTTTATGCCACTGTCCAATCACTTGAAGGTAGCAGTAGAAGATATCAGCCAAGAATGCTGTGTCCTGTACTGTACTCCAAGAATTTTACAGCGAAGTCAAAAATATTATTTTTGTGACCATTCTTCTTTTCTGACTTGATTCAGGTACATTTGTAGTGCCTAAGAGACTACATACAAGTGAAGATCCATACTATGGGCATTGCAATAACACACCATGCGCTATTGCAGTGCAGTGCCATTCATTCTGTATGGCAATCCAATGGACCATCACAACACACCTGTGCCACAATGCACAACAATGCGTGGTGCATGAAAGAAAATACAGCCTGCACTAAATTTCATGCATTTGTTTTGAATACAGATTAAGGTGGTGATATCAATTTTATTTTAAAATACATACATATTTTTTTCAAAGAAGATGTAATACCATTTATGTTTATCTATATTATATTAAACATAACTACATTAAACTGTGTTTTTGTTCCCTAGTTTTAAAACTTGCCTTTAATTTTTGTATCAAATAGCTGAGGCTTCTAAGTGTATTATATGTGGTTAAATGGCGACATCTTGTGGCTACCTTTAGCCTCATGCACACTGGCTATCCTGAATGCCTTTCTCCTGGGAGGAGAAAAGCAGTGTCAAAAATATGCTTAAAGCTGCATTATCAGAAACACGTTTAGACGCATTTACGTGCGTCAAGTGCTTGGGCGTTCATTTCATTTGCCAGATTGCAATGAATTAACCCTAGACGTGTTTAGCGCTTGACTGTTAACGCTTGTTTGGACACATATAGGCGCGTCAAGCATTTTTTCTGCCAAAACGCTGCTGCTTTTGAACCTGCTGGCAGTGGGGTTTTCTTTTCTGCCTTTAAACACCTGTAAACGCTTATGTGTGCATGGACACATAGGCTAAAACCGAGGGGTGTTTAGAAGAAAAAATACATCAAATGGTCCTAAAAGTGACACTTTTAGGGCTCATTTACACTTGCTTCGGCTTCAAAATGCTTTTATGATGTGTTTTTGATGCTTCAATGAAGCTTTGGTGGTGCTTCATTGATGCTTCAGCGAAGCTTCAGTAATGCTTTAATGATGCGCTTTTGAAGCTTGGCAGATGCCCTGTGTGTGTGTGTGGATATTGCATACCTGCAATTTCTCCAAAACAAAGTCAGGCTAAAGCTGAATTAAAGCCTCTCAAAAGCTGCAGGTGCTTAAAGCGAGCTTTGTCATAGACTTCTATGGAGACTTTTGAAAACGCTCTGAAGCACCACTAAAGCGACATGGGGTATAATTTTGAAGAAAAGCAAACTAAAGGTGTAAACAGGACTGTAAACTAACCTTTTTATTTAGTTACAGGAGCACTGACTGGCGTTAACCGATTCCCAACTGGCTCGCGTACATTTACTGCTGCAGAGAGGCAGCGTATCACAAATCACCGTTTATAAACGCGATTCGCGCATGCGCGGCTAGCTGGTGGGTGCCTGCCGCACGCTCCATGAGTGTGGCCATGGGTCGGGCGGACTCGATGTGCACTGGCGACCCGCGATCGCCTGGTACAGCAGAAAAGTGGGGAAAAGCCGATGTAAACATGACAATTCCCCGCTCTCTCAGGTGGCATGACAGTGATCTACTGATCCCTGCCAGCCCAGCCCCCACACAGTTAGAACACGCCTAGGGACACAGTTAACCCCTTGATCGCCCCCTGCAGGTTAACCCCTTCCCTGTCAGTGACATTTATACAGTAATTAGTGGCTATTTTTAGCTCTGATCGCTGTATAAAACGTCAACAATGTCTGATCTGTCCACTGCAATATCGCAGTCCCGATAAAAATCCCAGATCGCCGCCATTACTAGTAAAAAAGAAAAATAAATAGTAGAAAATGCAATAAATGAATTCTCATGGTTTGTAAACGTGACAACTTTTGGGCAAACCTATCAATATACGCCTATTGCGATTTTTTTACCAAAAATATGTAGAATATATATCGGCCTAAACTGATGAATAAAGCTGTTTTTTTTTTATATATTATTTTGGACATGTATTATAGCAAAAAGTTAATATTGTGTTTTTTTTTTTTCAAAATTGTTGCACTTTTTTGTTTATAGCACAAAAAATAAAAAATGCAGAGGTGATCAAATATCTCCAAAAGAAAGCTCTATTTGTGGTGAAAAAAAAGGATGTCAATGTTTTTTGGGTAGAACGTTGCACGACCGCGCAATTGTCAGTTAAAGCGACACAGTGCCGAATCACAAAAAGTGCTCTGGTCAGGAAGGGGGTAAATCCTTCCGGGCTGAAGTGGTTAAGAGAGCTTAAAAAAGGATGTCTGAAGTGTAAACAAACCCTTAAGACTTACATTTAAAACAAGGCTTCGGACACGCTTTGTTAAAGCTCTCTAAGTGCCAGTCAAAGCCCCTGTCACTAAATAAAATGGTTATCTTACAGTTCTGTTTACACCTTGCTTTTGCTTTGCTTCAAAAGTTTTACCCCATGTTGCTATAGTGGTGCTTCAAAGCACCTTCAAAGCCTCCATAAACGTCTATGACAAAGTTTGCTTCAAGCATCATCGAAGCATAATTGAAGCACCACCGAAAAATCATTGAAGCACCACTTACATTATCAAAGCACCACTGAAACATCAAAGCACCATTGAAGCACCAAAAACACATGTTGGCGCTTTAATGTGTGTTGAAGCCAAAGCAAGTGTAAATGAGCCCTAAAGCTCACTTAAGGGACACTTGCTTCAAAACATGGCTTCAGACCCATTCCAAAAGTGGTGCAGCATGCACCAAATTAAAGTAAAAGTTCTAAACAGGTACTGTACATGAGTTTGGTGCTGCTGTGCCACTGTTAGAATGCATGCGAGACACTTTTGAAAAATCTGTGCCAGTTTTTATGAATTCCAGGGACTGTGTATAATCTGCTTCCTTGAAAATGTGTATTTTTGTTTCCCTTTAGGGGGTCCATGCACACTGGGCTTAAAAAAAACACTGCTTCTTCAGGAGTTTTTTTTTTTTTCCTCCTGCCTGCAGAAGCAGCTCAATGTTATCCTGTGTGTCCATGCACATTAGGGCATTTAGAGGCATATTTTTACCATTTGCCCACTGGGCACCCCCTTCCTAACCAGACCAATTTTCACCTATCAGTCCTCTCATATTTTGAATGACAATTACTCAGGCATGCAACACTGTACCCCTATGAAATTGTTGTCCTTTTTTTACAAAAATAGTACTTTCTTTTGGTGGTATTCAATCACCTCTGGGTTTTTTATTTTTTGCGCTATAAATGAAAAAAGACCGAACATTTTGTAAAAAATTGCATTTTTCTTTGTTATAAAATGTTGCAAATTAGTAATTTTTCTTCATAAATATTGGCCACAATTTATACTGCTACATATATCTTCGGTAAAAATAACCAAAATCAGTGTATATTATTTGGTCTTTGTGAAAGTTATAGAGTCTACAAGCTATGGTGCCAATCACTGAAAATTGATCACACCTGATGTACTGATCTCATTTCTTGAGACACTAACAAGCCAAGACAGTTCAAATACCCCCCAAATGACCCCCTTTTGGAAAGCAGACATTCCAAAGGTATTTAGTAAGAGGCATTGCAAATTTTTTGAAGTATTCGTATTTTCCCACAATTCTTTGCAAAATGAAGATTTTTTTTTTCACAAAATTGTCATATTAACAGGTTATTTCTCGAACATGGCATGTGCATACCACAAATTACACCCCAAAACACATTCTGCTACTCCTCCTGAGTATGGCAATACCACATGTGTGATTTTTTTTACAGCCTAGGCACATACATAGGCCCAACATGCAGGGAGCACCGTCAGGTATTCTAGGGACATAAATTACACATTTCTTGACTACCTCTTGCACTTTTGAAGGCCCAGCAGCATGAGGACAATGGAAACGGCCACAAAATGAATCCATTTTGAAAGCAAACACCCCAACACATAATCTATGAGACATAATGAGTCTTTTGAACATGTCATTTTTTTCCACATGTTTTTGTAAAACGTGGAAAGAAAATGAAAACTTTTTTTTTTATATACACAAAGTTGTTTATGTATAAGATTTTTCTAACACATAGCATGTACATAGAAAAAATGACACCCCAAAATAAATTCTGCTACTCCTCCTGAGTATGTTAATACCACATGTGTGAGACTTTTAAACAGCCTGGCCACATACAGAGGCCCAACATGCAGGAAGCACCATCAGATGTTCTAGGGACATAAATTTCAAATCTAATTTCCTACCTATTACACTTTTGTAAGGCACTGTAGGGGCATGAATGTGGCACGGATGAGCACTGATGTGGCATGGATGACTACTGATATGGCATGGATGTGGCAAGGATGAGTACTGATGTGGCATGGATATGGCACGGATGAGTACTGATGTGGCATGGACATGGCACAGATGAGTACTGATGTGGCACGGAAGAGTATTGATGTGGCAGGAATATAGCACAGATGAGATGAATACTGATGTGGAACGGATGAGTACTGATGTGACACGGCTGGGCATGAATGAGGCATGGCTGGGCATGGATGAGCACAGATGATCATGACTAGGCATGGATGATCATGGCTGGGCATGGATTAGCATGGCTGGGCAAGGATGAACATAAATGAGGCATGATAGATATGAATTAAATATTGTGCATCCTCAAAGCTAAAGCATCACCCAGCAGCACCACATAACAATCCCAATTAAATTGTGACAACATCAAAACAGTATAAAAGTGTAGCGCTAGGTTGTATCTCAAAAATCAATATATAGACAGTGACTAGAATAAATCATATAGAGAGTCAATCAGTGTGAATCCTTTAAAGTATCGACGCGCTTAAAGAATAGGTCCAATAAATGTTCAGTGTTTAGAGTTATCTTCCACCAAGGTCACCAAGTATCCACCACCGCAAGTATCTAAATACTCTTACCAGAGGCAGATGTTAAATTCACATTGGGGTCTATTCCAGACATGAATCACATAGATCACAAGAGTATATCCACTCTTTAAACTTCCATATAGGCAGCCTCTGTGATAATTTAGCCGGGGTAGGGAACTTGACTTAATCTCTCCTCATTATCAAGCATCAGCCGGGGCACCCATGAAATACAAAAATGGTCCGCACATAGTGTAATAACGTAATAACAATGGGTTTATTAAAAGAAGAGATCCACTCACATGTTCCAAATGTAAAAGAAGCGATATGGAATTCCAAATCTGAAATGCGCAATGGAGAGGTGTGGGGCTCACAGTCATCCGACGCGTTTCGTCTACCAAGACATCCACTGGGGTATGTGCACCCACACCACCATTGCGCTTAAATACATATGTTTGTAGTTGCCCACCTGCTCCGGTAACCAATCATGGCCCCCATCCGGTATAATGGTTATGCATGGCACCTTACCATTTCCAGGTCAATCTAAACCCGCCTCTCTGGAAATAGGCCAATGGGCTCTATCCCATCTGACCCACTTGCCTCCACGTGATGTTGATCTAACTCACATGATCGCCAGGGTGGCCAATAGGGCATCAGTCAATGTGCGCGCATCATAGCACCGCCTACTATTCAGAAGGCGCCAAGTCATGTCACGCGCCCAGCCTGAAGATCAACATCACCGAAACGGAAGTGACGTGGTTCACCCGGAAACGTAAACACCGTCACAAGGTTACAGAATCAAAGGAATTGGAGGCTAGTTTATCGCCCTCTGGAGGTATAGTTGCAATACACAGGCGGCAACTACAAATTGAATATACATTCAATGGACATCAATTACAACAACATTAATCAACCACTTGCCGACCGTCAACCGCAGGCTGACGGCGACAAATTGGCTCGATATCGCAAACCGCCGTCATACGACGGCGGCTGCGAGATCGCACACTGTGAGCGCGCGTGCCCGCGCGCTCACTGTGTTCGGGGGGGCCAGGGAGCGGGTGTGGCGGACTCAATCACCGCTGGCTACCCGCAATGCCCCCCCGCACTGAAAGAACGGAGGTCCGTGTAAGTAAACACGGACCTCCGTTCTGTGAGAGGGGGAAGGGCTGTGATCACAGTCTTCCTCTACATGGAAGCTGTGATCACTTCCCTTCCCCTGCTAGGGCAGCCCACACACAGTTAGAACACGCCCAGGGAACACAGTTAACCCTTAGAGCGCCCCCTGCAGGTTAACCCCTTCACTGCCAATGGCATTTACACAGTAATCAGTGCATTTTTATAGCACTGATCGCTGTATAAATGCCAATGGTCCCAAAAAAGTGTCAAAATGGTCCGACATGTCTGCCCCAATATCGCAGTACCGCTAAAAATCGCAGATCGCCGCCATTACTAGTAAAAAATAAAAAAAAATAAAAACCCCAGAAATTAATTCTCATCATCCGTAAACGCGGCCACTTTTGCGCAAACCAATTAATAAACGCCAATTGCGATTTTTTTTTGTATCACAAATATGAGTAAGAATATAAATCGGCCAAAACCGATGAAAAAAAATGTTTTTTTTGGATTTGTATTTTAACCACTTGACAACTGGGCACTTAAACCCCCTTAACAACCAGACCAATTTTCAGCTTTCAGTGCTCTCACACTTTGAATGACAATTACTCAGTCATGCAACACTGCACCCATATGAAATTTGCGTCCTTTTTTTCACACAAATAGAGCTTTCTTTTGGTGGTATTTAATCATCTCTGGGTTTTTTATTTTTTGCGCTATAATTAAAAAAAGACCGAAAATTTTGTAAAAAAATGAATTTTTCTTCGTTTCTGTTATAAAATTTTGCAAATTAGTAATTTTTCTTCATAAATTTTGGCCAAAATTTATACTGCTACCTATCTTTGGTAAAAAAAAAAAAAATTAGTGTATATTATTTGGTCTTTGTGAAAGTTATAGAGTCTGCAAGCTATGGTGCCAATCACTGAAAATTGATCACACT
>BLSH010127321.1:760517-777411 GCA_018402905.1 Glandirana rugosa | reverse complement strand
TTAAAAGACAAAATATAAATTCAATAGTATAACTTAACAAGTAATTAGGACAATACTTTAATTGACCTACATTGGTAATGTTACTCAGTAGACCCTGTTAAATTGGTGAAGTCGGGGCCTTCCTAAAGTGTGAAATCCTGGTCTCGTGAAAAACGCTAAGCCGTGACACAGCGAAATTGTCTATTAACACACCAGCACGCTGCAACATGGGTTTGCTTTAAACGCAGGAAAAAAAGGGGTGTTTATCTCGAAAGAAAACCACCATAAACTAGTAACGACGTAGTAAAGACTAGCGGCGATATTTGTTTTCTCGCGCGGGAACCGCGATTCTGGGAGGACGTCAATAGACGTCCTCCCAGAATTAAGCAACCGCTCTGTAGACGTCATTTGTCTATAGAGCGGTTGTTAAGTGGTTAACAAAAAGAAAGAAATTTGGGTTTTTTTGCAAAATTGTCGCTCTTCTTTTGTTTATAGCGGCGATCAGAAATGATGCAGCAATGATCAAATACCACCAAAAGAAAGCTCTATTTGTGGGGAAAAAAAGGACGCAAATTTCGTTTGGGTACAACGTCGCACGACCACACAATTATCTGTTAAAGCGACACAGTGCCGAATCGCAAAAAGTGCTCTGGTCCTAAAGTGTGAAATCCTTCCGGGGCTGAAGTGGTTAAATTGTCCCAGATGACTCATTGTAATGGTTACATCCAGTTAATTTCATAACAGGATTAATGAACAATTCAATATGATAACTTAAATATAAAACAGAAAATTATACAATTAAAAATACAGTTATGAATTTAGAATAGAAAAATTGAAAACATTGAAAAATTCATACCTGGTAATGTTACCTAAATAGGGTCACCTAGAATACAATAAAATGATGTGCCCCTTTTGAATTGAAAATTGGGTCGAATGAACATATCTGAATGTGGGGTCGAGATACTAAGCCACTATAGGCCACATAGAATCTTAGGATTTGCTAATAAAGCAATTAATATCCTAGTCCACATTGATTCCATGTGGCCAATAGGTCTTCATTCTATATATTGAGGAGGTTTCTAACTTGGAGACACCTCGTACGTTCGCACCCCCCCCTCAATGGGGCAACATATCTATCAATAATAGTAAAGGTGGTTCCTGTTATATCCCTGTCGTCATGTTTCAGATAGTGCTTGGGCACAGTATGGTCAGTAGAACCCTTGAGTATGCCCGTAATATGCTTGTTTAATCTGACTGAAAAGGGTCTTATGGTTCGTCCAATGTACTGATTTTTACAGGGGCAAGTGATCAAATAAACAATGTTTTTGCTACTACAGGTGGCAAATCCTTTGAAATTATAAGTATCCCCTGTCACACTGGAGGTAAAGGTGTCAAGTTTACGTCCCCTGAATTATATTGACATACCCTACATTTTTTGCACGGGAAATACCCTTTCAAATCCTGGAAAAACATGGGTCTAGTAGGGGGATTGGGTACATTGGGGGCAATGGTATCCCTAAGTGGGATAGAACCACGGTAAACCGTTTTCGCCCTATCTGGGATGAGGGGGCCCAATACAGGGTCGGTTTTCAAAATATCCCAATGTTTGGAGATAATATTCTTAATCTGCCTATAATGTGACAAATATGTGGTGATAAAAGACCATTTAAATGCATTATCCTGTACCTCCGACTTTTGTCTATCAGTAAGCAAAAGCCTCCTGTCTACTATCCGGACCCTCTCAATCTCATTATCTATAAGGGAAGGGCTGTAACCCTTCTCTAAAAATCTAGACTTGAGAGTTGCTGCCTGTGATAGATAGGAGGACTCGTCTGTACAGTTCCGTCTCAGCCGCATCATTTGGCTCCTGGGAATTGATTGTAACCATGCTTTATGATGGCAACTATCGACCGGAATGTACCCATTCCGGTCCGTGGTCTTAAAATAGGTCTTAGTTGATATCCAAATCCAAGAAATGTATATTGGTTTTGCTAGCCTCCATAGTCAACCTGATACCCCTATCATTATTATTGAGTAGACTCATAAACTCATGCAATTGATCTGGGGTTTGATCTGATATTTAAGTTATCATACTGAATTGTTCATTAATCCTGTTATGAATTTAACTGGATGTAACCATTACAATGAGTCATCTGCCACAATTTAATTAATATGTTATTGTTGAAATTGATGTCCATTGAATGTATATTCAATTTGTAGTTGCCGTCTGTGTATTGCAACTATACCTCCAGAGGGCGATAAACTAGCCTCCAGTCTCCAATTCCTTTGATTCTGTAACCTTGTGACGGTGTTTACGTTTCCGGGTGAACCACGTCACTTCCGTTTCGGTGATGTTGACCGTAAGGCTGGGCGCGTGACGTGACTTGGCGCCTTTTGAATAGTTGGCGGTGCTATGATGCGCGCACATTGACTGATGCCTTATTGGCCACCCCGGTGATCATGAGAGTTAGATCGTCATCACGTGGAGGCAAGTGGGTCAGATGGGATAGAGCCCATTGGTCTATTTTCAGAGAGGCGGGTTTAGATTGACCTGGAAATGGTAAGGTGCCATGCATCCGGATGGGGGCCATGATTGGTTACCGGAGCAGGTGGGCAACTACAAACATATGTATTTAAGCGCAATGGTGGTGTGGGTGCACATACCCCAGTGGAAGTCTTGGTAGACGAAACGCGTTGGGTGACTGTGAGCCCCACACCTCTCCATTGCGCATTTCAGATTTGGAATTCCATATCGCTTCTTTTACATTTGGAACACAAGAGTGGATCTCTTCTTTTAATAAACCCATTGTTATTACGTTATTACACTATGTGCGGACCATTTTTGTATTTCATGGGTGCCCCGGCTGATGCTTGATAATGAGGAGAGATTAAATCAAGTTCCCTACCCCGGCTAAATTATCACAGAGGCTGCCTATATGGAAGTTTAAAGAGTGGATATACTCTTGTGAGCTATGTGATTCATGTCTGGAATAGATCCCAATGTGAATTTAACATCTGCCTCTGGTAAGAGTATTTAGATACTTGCGGTGGTGGACACTTGGTGACCTTGGTGGAAGATAACCCTAAACACTGAGAATTTATTGGACCTATTCTTTAAAGCGGAGGTCCGGGCTAAAAAAAAAAAAATTAAAAGTCAGCAGCTACACATACAGTAGCTGCTGACTTTTAATATTAGGACACTTACCTGTCCTGGACTCCAGCGATGTCGGCACCCGCCGCCGATCTTCGGATCGGGGGACGGGTGCAGCCGCTTCCATCGCGGGTAAGGGAACCCGGACGTGTAAGCAGTACAGCTTCACGCCGGGCACCTTACCGCGCATGCGCGAGCTCTGCCACGCTCTGCTACTGGCCAGGCGGCCAGTAGCAGAGCGAGCAGGGAGGAGGGAGCCGGCTTCTGACGTCATCTGCCGCGTCCGCCGGCCAGAACTCCCGGAAGTGTGGAAAAGGACACCTGTCTAAAGACAGGTGTCCTCTTCCCCCTCCCCCCCGAAAGGTGCCAAATGTGACACCTGAGGGGGGGAGGAATCCAACCAGCGGGAGTTCCACTTTAGGGTGGAACTCCGCTTTAAGCACGTGGATACTTTAAAGGATTCACACTGATTGACTCTCTATATGATTTATTCTAGTCACTGTTTATATATTGATTTTTGAGATACAAACTAGCGCTACACTTTTATACTGTTTTTATAAATGAGGCATGGCTGGGCATAGATGAGCCATAATGGGCACAGATCAGCGCTGTGGGCACTTCACATCCAGCCCACAAGCGCTGCTGCACTCGGCTCCCTCCTCTCCTCACACACTGTACCAATCAGTGTGAGTAGAGGGGAGAGCTGAACCGGACATGCGCCGGCTTGTTTACAAGTGATTGCTCCATCATTGGATGGAGCGATCATGTGGTAAAGGGCCGGTGTTATCGACCCTTTACACCGATCCGTGATGCGCCGGGTCCGGATGACCCAGCCATCACGGACACTCCCCTCCCCGAACTAGCCCTCCTAAAACTAGCCTACAGCACTGTGGCCGTCATTCGGCTATGGCCCGGTCGGCAAGTGGTTAAGAGGTTAGAGGCAAAAAAAAAACCCATCACAAGTGCGTTTTGACAGGAGTTTTCAGGCAGTAAAAACACTCATAAACACACCTAAACTCAGCACTTAAAGTGGCTGTAAAGGTAAATCTTTATTTATATATATATATATATATATATATATATATATACATATATCATAGAGATGTCAAATAAACATATATTATGTAAAACATCGATTCCTATATATATTATTTTCGTACTGATTTTCACCTCTTCCTGGTTTATATGAGCTGAGCTTCCTGTTATTCCTGCGCTCTCCCGGCCTCTGCATCATGAACTACATTTCCCTACATGTACAGCAGCATCGCGCATGCACATTGCTGCTTTTCCCTGTGTAATGCATTGAGAAAGTGCATAGTTCTCGATGCATAGTACAGCCTTCTTCTACAAGACAACTCCTACATGACACGCCCATTCCAGCCTCCACCGCACGCCCATCTTCTCTAGAAGAGCAGAAAAATCCAAAAGTTATATAATAAATAGTTATTTTACATAATAAATCTCTGGATGAGTATTGATGTGACACGGCTGGGCATGAATGAGGCATGGCTGGGCATGGATGAGCACAGATGATCATGGCTGGGCATGGATTAGCATTACTGGGCAAGGATGAGCATAAATGAGGCATGACTGGGCATAGATGAGCCATAATGGGCACAGATCAGCGCTGTGGGCACTTCATATCCAGCCCACAAGCGCTGCTGCACTCTGCTCCCTCCTCTCCTCACACACTGTACCAATCAGTGTGAGTAGAGGGGAGAGCTGAACCGGACATGCACCGGCTTGTTTACAAGTGATTGCTCCATCATTGGATGGAGCAATCATGTGGTAAAGGGCCGGTGTTATCGACCCTTTACACCGATCCGTGATGCGCCGGGTCCGGATGACCCAGCCATCACGGACACTCCCCTCCCCGAACTAGCCCTCCTAAAACTAGCCTACAGCACTGTGGCCGTCATTCGGCTATGGCCCGGTCGGCAAGTGGTTAAGAGGTTAGAGGCAAAAAAAAAAACCATCACAAGTGCGTTTTGACAGGAGTTTTCAGGCAGTAAAAACACTCATAAACACACCTAAACTCAGCACTTAAAGTGGTTGTAAAGATAAATCTTTATATATATATATATATCATAGAGATGTCAAATAAACATATATTATGTAAAACATCGATTCCTATATATATTATTTTCGTACTGATTTTCACCTCTTCCTGGTTTATATGAGCTGAGCTTCCTGTTATTCCTGCGCTCTCCCGGCCTCTGCGTCATGAACTACATTTCCCTACATGTACAGCAGCATCGCGCATGCACATTGCTGCTTTTCCCTGTGTAATGCATTGAGAAAGTGCATAGTTCTCGATGCATAGTACAGCCTTCTTCTACAAGACAACTCCTACATGACACGCCCATTCCAGCCTCCACAGCACGCCCATCTTCTCTAGAAGAGCAGAAAAATCCAAAAGTTATATAATAGTTATTTTACATAATAAATCTCTGGATGAGTATTGATGTGACACGGCTGGGCATGAATGAGGCATGGCTGGGCATGGATGAGCACAGATGATCATGGCTGGGCATGGATTAGCATGGCTGGGCAAGGATGAGCATAAATGAGGTATGACTGGGCATAGATGAGCCATAATGGGCACAGATCAGCGCTGTGGGCACTTCATATCCAGCCCACAAGCGCTGCTGCACCCGGCTCCCTCCTCTCCTCACAAACTGTACCAATCAGTGTGAGTAGAGGGGAGAGCTGAACCGGACATGCGCCGGCTTGTTTACAAGTGATTGCTCCATCATTGGATGGAGCGATCATGTGGTAAAGGGCCGATGTCATCGACCCTTTACACAGATCCGTGATGCGCCGGGTCCGGATGACCCAGACATCACGGACACTCCCCTCCCGGAACTAGCCCTCCTAAAACTAGCCGACAGCGATGTGGCCATCATTCGGCTATGGCCCGGTCGGCAAGTGGTTAAGAGGTTAGAGGCAAGAAAAAAAACAGGATTTTCAGGCAGTAAAAACACTAAACACTCATAAACGCGCCTAAACTCAGCACTTAAAGTGGATGTAAAGGTAAATCATACATATACATACATATATATATATATATATATATATATATATATATATATATATATATATCATAGAGATGTCAAATAAACATTATGTAAAACATCGATTCCTATATATATTATTTTCGTACCGATTTTCCTGGTTTATAGGAGCTGAGCTTCCTGTTATTCCTGCGCACTCCTGGCCTCTGCGTCATGAACTACATTTCCCTACATGCACAGCAGCATCGCGCATGCACATTGCCGCTTTTCCCTGTGTAATGCATTAAGTGCATAGTTCTCGATGCATAGTACAACCTTCTTCTACAAGACAACTCCTACATGACAAGCCCATTCCAGCCTCCACCGCACGCCCATCTTCTCTAGAAGAGCAGAAAATCCAAAAGTTGTTATATAATAAATAGCTATTTTACATAATAAATCTCTGGAATCTTTTATTTATTTTTCTTTACCCAAATTGCATTTATTCATAGCGGCCGTCCAGAACTCCAGACTCACATGGCATTCAAAGGGCATGGGAGGCGAAGCTGTATCCACATGCACGGGCACGGCTCCCGTGCCTGGCAGTGCAGCTTGCGTGGCCATGCAAGCTTGTAGTCACTGTGCACGATCGGGTGACCCCATCAGAAGGTCCCTGTAAATGGGTCACCCATATGGAGGAAGAACAGGAAGTGGGTAAAACGGACCCCACAAAAACAGACTTAAACTGGATGGCAAGGTCAGTAATGTCACAGACTAGTGTAAAGGGACAGGATTAGCAAAAATAAAAAAGAGGGTTTAGTATCACTTTAAGCTTCATGCACACTAGCTTGAAAAAATGCCCCTAGTAGCTCCTGAGCATTTTAGATTTCTGCTTATAGAAGCAAATAGTGTTATCCTATGTGTGCATGCACACTATTTTAGTCTAGTAGTGTTTTTGAAGCTTCAGCTTCTAGTAGCAGAAAAAACTTTGTTTTTGCGTTTTTTGAGAGCATTTTGCGAGCAGAAATAAAGCTGAAAGCTCCTAACTGCAGCTAAAAACTGGCACAAATTAGAAAATATAAGTGATTTCATCCAGCATTTTCTGCTTTTTTTTTAGCTTATAGTGTGCATGGGGCCTTTGGAGTGTTTGGCATTTTCAAGTGTACATTGATTATAGTGCAAAATGAGCAGGGGGGAATATTTGGAGGGGAAAAAAAGCTTATCAAAGCAAATGTCCGTAAACTCTCCTAAACTTTTGTGTTTTTTTTTCTTTTGTGTTGGACATTTTTTCCGGCGCTTTTTCTGCCAGAAGTTCTGTCATTTTTTCTGCTTCTAGTGTGTATGGACCCTTAGAGCTGCTGCTTCTCCCCTGTCTGCAGGTAATGAGTGCAGTTGCATTAATTTCCTTAGTAAATAATGGTAAAACTTCACTTTGTGGCTAAGTGGTTAGCTCTTCTGCCTAACAGTACTAGGGTTGTCAGTTTGAATCCCAACCATGTCACTACGTGCCTGGAGTTTGAATGTTCTCCCTGTTCCTGCATCGGATTCCTCCCACACTCCAAATACATGCTAGTAAGTTAACAGCTTCTAGTGTAAAATTGCCCCTAGTATGTGTATGTATGAATGTGAGTAAGGGTGGCCATAGACAGGGTGAATTTCTTTTCTTGCAACCATATCCCTTGCCTCATGGAACTGTGGCAGCACAGTTTCAAGGTTCCCCCACAAAATGGGGAGAGCGAAAAGGTCTCCAATAGGTCGCCTGACCTCTCAAAAGGTCAGGTGACCTGTTGTTTCTAGGCAGAAATTCTGCAAAGCAACAAGGAAGGGGCTATAAAAAGAGGGTTCCGATCCCTCTCAGAGCAGTCGCCTCAAAAGGCATAGGCTGCTCAGAAAGAGCAAACAGCACTTTCTGAGGCTGAAAAATGGCATCCCTCATCAAACAAACCAGTGAGGAAGCTGGGAATGAGTGGATCCAAAGATGCCTCGACCTACCATGGAATTCGAGTCAAGATCTGGCAGGGAGAGCTGTCAGCGCCTGCTGAAGAGGGAGAAGCCTGGAGCCCCATGTCGTGACCAGAGGAAAAGAAAGTTCAGCAGGCAGAAGAGGATCCGGGTCAGCAAGAAGGGCCTTTCCAGCAAGAGGGCCACCGAATATGCGGCGCTCCCGGAGCAAGTGGTAGTTCCCCCTCACCGCCTGGCACTGTCTCTGCCAAAAGTGCTGGGGTTTTTTTTTTAGCACAGGCACAGTACGACTTGTAGCAGGGTAGGGGATTTAGCCGCAAGAAGACAAATCCCTTTGTAGTTGGCGTCACCTAAGAGACAAGGGATGCCAGAAGAAGCCAGAGTTCCAGAAAGAAGATCTCTGCTGGTGAGGCAAGAACACCCTGAGCGAAGACAGCAAGTCCTGGGCAGACCTATTTCTGTGGTCTGCCCTTTAAGGGGCCAGCATGCAGAACCCCCTCAATCGGTACCTGGTGCTGGTGAGTTTTCTCCTCGATTGTTAGAATTGTTTTCTGCAGCTTTGTTGAGGACAGTTAAGGAATTAGATGCAGCTAGGAATAGTACTGATTCACCTGTGTCCTTTCCTGCTGTTAATGTTCCTTTTTCTGCTGTTAGCATTGTAAACCATTCTGTTGAGTCTGCTTTTGAGGATGCTGTGGCTGCAATGGGGGCGCCATCTAGTGGCACTAACTGTCAGAATACCACTTCTGTTGTTTCACAGTCATCCTCAGGTGCAGGTGCTAACAGAATAAAAGATCAGAATATTCCTGAAACATATCTGAAAGAATCTTTACAGTGTTTATTGTCTCCTCTTGGTTTTCATCTTTCCACCAGCCTAAAGGAAAAAATTTGGCGAGGAGAGTTTGTAGATGTATTGTCACTTCTCTCTTCAGCCAAAGAATTAATTTATAGGGCTGGCGAAAAGGCTGACAAATCAGAGTAAGACAGAAGAAGGCCTGTGACCAAAACTTTTAATTGGTTACAGTTTCAAGTAGCTTTTGACTTGGGGGGATGCTGATCAAGGGGTTTACTTTTGGGTGGCTTTTGACTATGCATGCTTGATTGTCGGTAGACGGAACACTAGATGATCTTGGAGGATGTGAGGGTATCGCCTTTATACAACTATTGCCAGTTTTGTGTGTTTTTTTTTATCCTAATAGACAGGGGTGGGCATATTGCACAGGGGGAGAGGGGGAGGGGGGAAGGGTTGGGGGGGTATTGACAGTTAGTTGTTTATGTATAGTTAGTTCTGGTGCCTGAGACCTGCTGAACCTGGGTATGCCCAATAGGCTCTGTGTTGTATGTTATACCCTCTTTAAAAACCAATAAGAAGAATTAAAAAAAAAAAAAACACACCATTGGTTACAGGCCTTTTGCATATTTGAAAGTGTAATGTGTGAAAAATGTACGGGTCTTTTTCAGCACATAGATATAGTGCTTGAAGCATATAAAAACATTGGGGGTTCGGCTTTGTTCACCTATGACGAGTCATTTTGCCAAAAGCTGGCAGTTCACCGTTCCCTGCATTGGGGAGCCAAAGATGGTGGCCAATGGCTGAATCTTTTTCTCCCCCAAAGACCACAGTATGCCAGACGACCACCCCCACAACCCAAACAAGACATATACCTCAGAATATAAAAAAGAGGGTGTCCTTTAATTTGAATGACAGCCATGCAAGTGGCCAAATATGTGCAAATACCAGAACGAGTGTGCCTTTGGCACGGGAGCACATCCGATATCAAAATGTTTCTGAAAATTATCATCTGGCACAAATCAGCAATCAGGAAGAGAAGTTTTTTCCAAAGGTGGTAACCTTGGTGAAGTGTAACGCAATGCTTCCATGGCTCCAAGACTCCCCAGACAGACAGACAGCCCTTCTCCTGTATAATGGGTTTTGAGAAGAGTTTTTGTTGCCCAAATCTGTGGGCAAAGGTTGCAAAATGCTTCTTTTACAAAGGTTTATTAGCACGTAATACAACAAATCAGATCAGCTTTGAGATGGTTGCATTGCGTGATATGCAAACAAAGAAGCAAAACAAAAAATACATAATGGTACAAAGGAGACATGAGCAATATAAACATGCAAGTGTCAAGCATAGCATCCCATAGAACAAAGCAGAAAGGTGGAAGACCAAAAATAGCCTTCCGAAGTGTCCTGGGAATAACAGGGCATCTGTAAACAAACTGTCCATATATAGAATCTAACATATCCAAATGAAATTTTGTGACCAAGAATCTACATAAAAGATTAACACAAGATAAAAGCAACTTAGAAAACATATTTTGAGAATAACTATTCTGACCAGGACGGTACCTGGCGGCCTGATAAAAATATGGATTTAACCTCCCTGGAGGTATGATTATGTCAGATTTTTGCGTCTTAAAGCGGTACATTGTTTCACATAGAAATTTGGTGTTTTATATTGTAGGCCTGTAATTCTTAGGAATAACTCACTTAAATCTGTCCAAACAAGAATCTAGTAGACGTCCCGGGTATGAAAAAGTTTGAAACACGAAATCATAAATTAGAATATAATAATTCAATAATGTAATCAAATAAAAGAAACACTGAAATTTGCTCAGTTGCAGAATTGTCGCTGTCGTCACTTTCAGTGTCTGATGACGAATTTCCCCATGAATCAGTATCTCTCAATTCTGCAAGTGATTCTTATTTATTATCGCTGTTTTCTAGCTGGTCAAAAACCACTTTTGATATAAATGACGCTTTTTGGATGCCATGGACATAATCAAGTTTCCAGGCAGAAAGAATGGCATAATATAAAACTGCATGCAGGGCACTGGACAAAGCACTAGGGACAAAAGGGGATGTGAATTGCTTACATACAGTAATGTAATCTTACAGATTACAGTGTACTGTATGTGTCGTGTGTGTTTCACTTTTTGAATTTACGGTCGGACTCCGTCTCCATGTGACGCGATGCTCGCAGGGAATGAGCCCGGCATCACAGTGAATTGGGCGGAAGACACAGCCCGCAGACACAGCGGGGGGACATCGCTGGATCCAAGGGACAAGGTAAGTAACGCTGCCTGGATCCAGTGATGCAATCCCGAGTGTGCCTCGGGGGTTACCGCTTTTGGCAGTGAAAATTAACCCCGAGCCACACTCGGGAATACTGCCAGGAAGGTTAATGCATAACATTAGCAAAAATAGCAAACAAAAGAGGAAACAACAAATGAGAAGGAGAGGGGCAATCAGGTAGAAAAGAAAGGAGGAGAAGTGTCCACGGGGTATGCGCAGTGGAGCATCAGATCAAGAGAAGTGTACTGTCAAACCGAGAAGGTTGGGTATATGGAGTCCATGGTTGCCAAACTCAGAAATTTGTCATGCGTATCTAAAAGGATGGCCATAAGTTTCTCATTCACCATAGCATCATTCATACGGTTCTTGACTGCTTCAAAGCTGAGTGCAGGGGTTTTCCAGGCCTTCATGATGGTTAACTTAGTTGTAGTAAAGAGATGTTGAGCCAGCTGCCGTTCCGGGCATAACAATTTAACAATTGATTTACCAAGAAGAGCTTCATAGGGGTCCCTTTTAAGGTTGACATGAAATAAGTTACGAAGAAGGGTGCATGACCACCATATATGTGCCATGGAGCCCTCTTGTGAGCATCCCCGAAAACAGAGAGGAGAGTAAGTTGGGATAAAACGGGCCAATCTTGCTGGTGTATAATACCCCCTGTACAACATTTTATAGGCATTTTCCAATATAAGGACATTTCTCAAATACTTGGAGAGGGCTATGGTCATAGTCCCGGAGATCTCCTTATTATCCCGAGGGCTAACCTTTGCACCATCTGCGGCCCCAAATCCTTTTACCCTGTTTCTTGATCTCAATAGGTTTGTTAGGAACCTTTCTGTAAAACGGTACTTTAACATCCAAGCCACAAAAAACTCCAAAACCACGCATGTGTTTCAGGTATGTCCACTGAACCTGCAGAGCATGCAGTTCCAGATCTGTTAGCTGATACATCTATATAGTCTGTTTCTCCTGATGACACAGCTTTAATGATGTTTGAAGAGCTTTATACGGATAATATGGACGAGTATGTTGAGAGTCTGACACAGAGATTACCCAATTCCCCTCCTATTCAGCACACAACCTTCCGTCCAAAGTCGATTTTCAATCCCACATTTTCCAAGGGCCCTTTCATTCAAAGTTTCTACCAGCTGGTTTATGCCGATTTACGCTCTATGTGTGAGTCTGCATCCTCATCACATACCTCCAGTAATCTCTCTGTGGCGGAAGCTTCAGCCCTGAAGGTATTAATGCAGAATAGGGACCTGGTTATCAAGTCAGCTGATAAGGGAGGAGGAATAGTGGTTCAGAACAGATCTGACTATCTCCCTGAATCCAATAGACTTCTGTCTGATACCCATACCTACAGAAAACTTCCACGTGACCCTTTACCCCAATTTCAGGTGGAAGCCCATGATCTTGTAGACAAAGCATATTCTAATGGGGTCATCACAGAGGATGAGGCTTCTTTCCTTAAACATGATTACTATCCTCGGCCTTATTTTTACCATCTGCCAAAAATCCATAAGGACCTTAACCATCCCCCAGGTAGGCCTATTGTTGCGGCCATGCAAAGTGTCAGCAGTTACTTTTCCATTTATGCTGATCACTGTCTACAGCCCATCGTACAACTACTCCCGTCCTACATTAAAGATGGTATTCAGTTATTAGAACCACTTAAGGAATACAAATGGGAGGCATCCTACCGATCTCTCTCACTTTATGTCACCTCGCTTTATACCTCCATTCCCCATGACATTGGTCTACAAGCGGTCCGTTTTTTTCTAGATCAACAGGTAGACCTGCACCCTCGCCAATCGGAATTTCTTCTTGAGGCGATTAGATTCTGCCTCACGCATAACTACTTTCAACATGAGGGCGAGTTCTACATCCAGGAGAACGGCACGGCTATGGGAGCGAATTTTGCTCCCAGCTATGCCAATCTCACTATGGGGCATTGGGAACATAACCACATTTGGAATAACAATCCGTATGCTTCCCATTTGGTTTTCTATGGCCGGTACATAGATGACGTGGTTATCATCTGGGACGGCTCTGAGGATTCCATTTCATCTTTTGTACAGCATTGTAATAATAATGCTATGGGCCTGGGCTTTACACATGTGACTGACCCGGACAAATTGGCCTTTTTGGATCTAGAACTTTTCCATGATGGCAACTCCATTTGTACCCAAAATTTCACCAAGCCCACAGCGGGCAATTCTTACTTACATTTTGGTAGTTGCCACCACCAGCGGTGGATTAGAAATATTCCAAAGAGCCAATTTTGTCGCCTCAGGCATAATTACACGCGTGAGGAAGACTTTCGCTCGCACGGTCAATTGATGCAACAAAATCCAATCCATCTCCCTTGGTTGATGAGGCTTTTCACCATTACCTTTTGCCTGAAGACGAACGTGTTAGCAACACCAAGTCTGATTCAGGCATCCAATCTTTGCGCTTTACTACGCAATTTCATAATAAGTTCAGGAGGATGGAGCATATATTGAAAAAGCACTGGCCCATTCTCACCGGGGACCCTTTACTAAAAGACACCATTCCCACCACCCCTAAAGTTTCCTATAGATGTGCTAGGAACCTCAAAGCCCAAATAGCTCCCAGTAAGATCAAATCCCTTGTACATTCCGGCAGTGCCCCCCTGAGATTTTTCAACATCAAGGGAATGTATAGGTGTAATAAACCCCTTTGCCTCACGTGTGCACACGTGACTCATGGTCAAAAAGAGTTTGTCTCTAAGGGTAAGCGCTATTGTCTCCCTGATTTCTATAATTGCTCCTCGGAGTACGTGGTATATTGTTTGTCGTGCCCATGTGGCCTTCTCTACGTGGGCCGTACCATTCGTGCGCTAAGGAAGAGGTTTGGAGAGCATAGAAATCTTGTTGACAAAGGCTCTGACAAACACAGCGTCCCCAGGCATTTTCTGGAATTTCATGAACAATGCGTCCAGGGATTGCGGGTCTGGGTAATAGAATCCATCCCTAGTACCTTCCCTTTGGCCGAAAGGTACAAACGGTTGTGTAATAGGGAGAATTTTTGGATCTTTACCCTGGACACGCTTTCTCCTGGGGGTATGAATGAGGAGATTGAAGTTAATACACTCCTCTAATTCATCAAAGGGGAGCCACTGTTTATTCATTTAAGTTTTTACCTGCACGTGTATATATACAAATATACAAATATATACCTTTTTTTTTTTTTTTTTTATTTAATTTTTCATTTATATTTCTTTTTCTTTTTATAACTTTTTAAAAAAATTTTCATTTAAATTTTTTCATTTATTTAAGTTTTATTTTAGTTTAAGTTTTTTAGATATGTCTTTATGTTTTGTATACATAATTGCCATTTTTAACTGTGTTCAATTGTTTCCCATTGTTTTTGTGAATACTCTGCTTGTTATACGGCTTTATACTTGCCCTGGCTGATCAGTCACACATGTATTTTATCAGATTGTTTAACACGCCCTCAGCTTTATATATATGTGCCCCATTGTAAGATGGCCTCTGTCTTGCCTGATGAGGGATCACGAATGATCCGAACGCGCGCACTTCCCGTCGGATTGACCCGGAAGTGACGTGGCGCGTGTGTGTGCGAACGCTCGGAGCCGGCTCCCTGTACCCTGGTCGCGCTGGGAACCATCAGTGTGTCAGGTCCAGGCTTCTGATATACAGCTGCCACATCACCGTCCTTCTCCCGATCACCCACAGATGATCCCTTCTACAATTTTATCATCTTCCATTGTGAGTGTACTTTTACGTTGATTTTTTCATTAAAAGGTATTACTGCACTTAGAGGCGCTGCGGTTTTCTTCTCCTATGGTCATAGTCTGACAGTCCTCTGGGTCTAACTGCCTCAACAGTTCTTTTTCCCATTGGGTTGCAAATTTTTTCACAACCTTAAATCACCTGTAGGTTTGGAACATACAGTATAGTGGAGGAAAAAGTTTTATACAAAAAAAAAAAATATATATATATATACAGTTGGGTAGAGTGGATGGTCCTTTTCAGGGATTTTAGGATTTCTCCCCTAGGTATAGTACCTAAAAAAGAAACTAATTTGTATTGTTTTATTCACCACCTATCTTTTCCAAATGGCAGTTCCCTTAATGACCAGATTCAGATGAGCCTAACATCGGTTTCATATGCATCCTTCAAGGATACTCTGGTTCTACTAAATATTTAGGTCCTGGATCTCTGTTAGCCAAAGCAGACATAAAATTTGCTTTCAGGCTTTTACCCATTAACCCAGTATGTTTAAATTATTTAGGTTTTTTCTTCAACAGTTATTTTTATTTTGATAAGTGCCTGTCTATGGGCTGTTCCTTATCATGTCTTTATTTTGAGGTCTTCGCTTCCTTCTTAGAATGGGTGGTATCCCAGGTCTTGGGTTCTAAATTTCTTATAAATTTTTTTGACAATTTCTTGTTTTTAGGCCCAGCTGCTTTGCCAGAATGTTTAAGCCTAATACAATCCTATTTTTCAGTATGCAATTTTTTTGGCGTTCCCCTGGCACAGGAGAAAACGTTATTATATATCTGGATTTCCTGGGGATTACCACTGACACCGTTAGCATGGAGTTCGGGCTGCCAGAAGAAAATAATTGTAAGGATTAAAGGTTCTCTTATTTTATTAATTCGGGAAAAAAAAGTCACACTAAAAGTAATGCAGTCTCTATTAGGGCTTTTAGCTTTTTCTACAAGGGTAATGCCTACTGGGAGATTTTTTTATAGCAGGCTATAGATGGTTATTTTGGGACCTATGTCCCCTTCAGCACACGTACACATTTCCCATGATATGCGGCAAGACTTAATGGCTTGGTTACAATTTTAAGAGCATTTCAACAGAAAGGCGGTTTGGCAACAGGATTTTATATTGTATAGTGACATTTGTCTTTATGCAAAAAATATATATAGAAAAAGTGAGTGTGGCGCTGTCTGTAATTGTGTATCTTAAAAGAAAACCGTGCCCTTGTCAGATGGAACTGATGAGTGCTGATGATATGCCTCTATGATGAGGTCTGAAACTATATATACTGAAACAAAGGGGATCGTTCCCGTAATGATATTATATCCTAACAATCACCAAATATAAATAAAAAGTGCTAGTAGTGTGCCAGATTCATTTGAAACAATCGCGTAGAAACAGATGTGCAAAATAAACGAGATATCAAACCTCACAGGTATTCTTATAGATCATAAATCACCGGGTGGGAGTGAAGGTCTGCTCAAATGGAGGGTGGTTGAGCCAGCACCTCCGTGAACCTGCACGCTCCTGTGTGCTCCGTCACAAAGGGAATCCCTCAGGTCACTCCCTCGTGCCCAGGAAGATCCACATATAATGAAAGAGAAAACTCCAATGTGTAAGTAATGTTGGCAGCGGTGTGATATTAAATAGTATACACTCACAGTTGCGCTTTGAGAAAGTCTCCAAAAGAAGTCAGACAGGTGGATCATTGAGGCTTCCTGCATTCCACCAATTCCAAGCCGGAAGTGCGTAATGACGCTCACTGGCTCCGCTTACAGACAGCGCCACACTCACTTTCTATATATATTTTTTGCATATCTGACACCCACTGGTGTTTAGTGAGGGCAGCAGTCTTGGTTCTTTTCATCAGTAATATATATATATATATATATATATATATATACACATTTTTTCTATCAGTAATATATATCTTTTTTACACATATATATATATATATATATATATATATATA